>QLOS01002093.1:0-31837 GCA_003313725.1 Russula sp. MG48 | reverse complement strand
CTGCTGCCACCACCACCGTCGCCGCTGCTACTGCTGCTGTCGTTGTCACTGCTGCTGCTGTGCCGACACCATCGCCGTCGCTGCTGCTGCTGTCATCGTGGTCGTTGCTGCTGCTGCTGTCGTCATCGTCGTCGTCACTGTTGCCGCCGCCGTCATCGTTGCTGTTGCTGCCGCCGCCGCTGTCGTCGTTGCTGTTGCCGCCACCGTCGTCGTTGCTGTTGCCTCCGCTGCCGCCATCGTCGTCGTCATTGCTGCTGATGTTGCTGCCGCCGCAGCTGTTGGAGGGTGGATTAGGAGTTCATGCAAGATAGAAGAGAGGAAAGGCCACTGACCAGGATGGAGATGTTTGTCTTTACTAGACAAGAGGGTAGCAACGTGAGAGGATATACCGGATGTGAGTGTCCATACTGCCTGCTGCTGCCACCCACCTGCATTGCTGGAGCGAACTGCGGCCACTCGAACGTCAGTGACAATGCTAGAAAGAATTCCGGATGGAGACCTGCCCCGCTACCGCCCGCAGGTCCAAACACATTCGGGAACAGATCGTCGGTGCTTGGCCCAAAATGGGGCTGCGTGATCTATGGTGGTGGCGGCGGCAGTGGCAGCGGCGGTGATGGTAGGGGTGGACGTTGAGGTGAGCCATAGGGCTGCAATAGATGCAGAGGAGACGTACCCATGATGCTTCCTCCCGTTGGCGATGGGAACGACGCGTGTTACGATTTGTGGCCCTGCGTTCTCCATCTCGGTTTTCCGTCCTCACGCGAACCGTCACATGATTTAGATCATGTGATGGGTCTCCCTGACTCTTAGCGACTCATGCACAGATGTGTGCAACTTGGTGTGGTGTGCGTGACTCTTAAGCGACTCAGAGGGACTCATAGTATAGGTGACTCACCCTGACTCCTACTAGTCAGGGTATATAAGTAACAAGTAGCACATAAGTTGAGACTCCCCAGTCTCAACTTCGTCCGCAATACGAGTTGTCTGACATAAGCCTCCTTCCTAATTCGTGTGGGCTCTCCTCTCGGCTTGTAAACCACCGCTCCGGCTTAAGTAAGCCACTCAAAGCTAAGTGAAGCGTGCTACAACGCTTGCAGCCACGCCGTAGGACTTTGTGGTCGCGCGTCGCTTATCTAAGTGTCACCTTCCTCGTAAGGAAGTTGCTCGCACGATCACGTGGCACCCGAAACGCGCTCACTTAGAGCCACGGTCCCTCGTAACCGTGACATAAGTTGAGACTCCCCATCTCAACATCGACCGAAATAGAATATATAGCATTGTCACCACGGCGTCAATAAGAATTACCCTCCCTGAGGACAGAGGACCATTTATCGTCAATACCAGAGAAACCGACGATCTCCCAGCGCACGTAAAAGGACGCGCACAGTGGGCTGAATTTGGACACGAAGAACAAAGCTCATACTACATCACCGACGAAAACGAAGCAGAATATTATATTGAATTTATCAACGACCACTGGTACTTAATTAGCTGGGTAGAAGGACATTATCGATCCCGCCCAGATTGGAAGCTACCAGAAAACGAGCAATGAAGATTAGGACTCGGACAGTGGGAACAAACGGACCACGCAGGACCAAGCTTCACGCAACCACGAATATCACCTGTTGAGGAAAGAATCACAACGGATCGAAGTGACTCAGACGAAGCACAAACACAAACAACGACCACTGAGTCACCAGAACAAGAATTTAACCTCAGTATAGCCCTCCTTGAAGTGAACTTCCAAACCGAACTACACACTGAAGAAGAGCGTGGTCTCACACACCTAGGAACTGAAACAGAACAAGAGTTTGAATACGCACACACGCCAACAGATTTCCTATTCAAAGCACCAGAACCCGAACTATTTCGAACAAGCAGCATGTCCAGCATCCAACAAATGTTAATTGACATAGAACCACCGACACAAGTCACCCATCCTCTCGGCCTCGTGCCCCTTCAAATCTCCTCAGCAGCCACAACAACGACCACTCTCCCACCACAAACAATCCTCCAAGTGCAAGGCCAAAGCCAAGCATCCGCACAAAGTAGCGGTATGCAAGGCAGCGGTAGTGGCAGTGGAGGCGGCGGAGGAGGCAGAGGTGGAGGAGGCAGAGGCGGCGGAGGAGGCAGAGGCGGCGGACAACCTGCCGGCGGCGGCGGTGGAGGCGGCAGTGGAGGTGGCGGCAGCGGCGGGCAACCTGCCGCTCCAGTGGCCCCCGCACCTGGAGCCAATGGAGGAGGCCTCCACGGCAAGGAACCACAAATCTATGACGGAATGCGTGACAAATCCGAAATATTCGGTCAAGAATTCGCGCTATACCAAATGATTAATCACGACAAACCAGTAATGCAAAACCCATACCGACGTGTTCTCATGTGCATGTCATATATGAAGGGACCGAAAGTTAACGACTGGGTACATATGCATGCCGCAGAACTACAAGCACGCGTCAATGCAGGAATCCCAAGGGAAGACGAAGCTCACTGGACATGGTTCAACGACCGATTTATAAATGCATTCACCGACACCACCAGAAAGGAGGACGCATTGAATAGTCTCCTATCCCTGAAAATGCAGGGAGAAGACCTCGATACCTACATTACATCATTTGAACGCCTGCATCACAAAGCGGGATGGGAAATGGATGCACAGGGAACCATCCTCCTATTCAAGAGAGGAATCAAAACTGGCCTCGCACGAGCAATAATAGAAAGAATGAATCCTTGACCAGTCACCTTAGCCCAATGGTACGACGCGGCAAGGGTCCAACACGCCTCGTACATCGAAATGAAAGTGGCCCTAGGAGATCACTTCCCGCGTTCAGGAGGACGATCTTCGCGCTGGCAACAGGCGCTAGGAGGGCATAGGCAAGGAAGCAACCGCCAACAACGTGATCCAGACGCTATGGACATAGACGCAGTCCAGATGGGAACCATAAGCGAAGAAGAGAAAAAGCGCCTCCGAGCAGAAGGGCGCTGCTTCTTCTGCAAAAACCAAGGGCACCTGTCACGACAATGCCCAAAGAAGAAGAATGGAGGACGCACCAATAACCCTCAACCCTACTCCGGATCCTCACGCCCTGCACCCACGACCGCACGCGTCACCGAGATCGAAACAAACCCTGCACCCCAAGGACATGATGTCATCTTCAAAACTATCCAAGGGATGTCAGCAGACGAATGAACGAAGCTAATGGACGACCTAATCCTCTCTGAAGAAACCAATTCAAGTTTTTGAAAGGCTCGACCCGAGCAGCCTGGGTATGAGCCTTACATCTAGACCGTGTGTATGTCAGTATGAAGAACAGCCTGAATATACCCATCTCTTTTATTCATACATATGGGATGGCTGCAGGAAGAGCGTTAGTGGATAGTGGCGCGACGGAAAACTTCATCGATTACCGAACGGTAATACGCTGGCGACTGGCTACACGAAAATTGAACACTCCACGACCGGTGGTGAATGTGGATGGAACGCCAAACCAAGCCGGACAGATTGAAGAAGCATGCGTACTCCGTGTATGACATAGGGACGATGCGAAATTGCAGAAATTTTACATAACGAACCTAGGCAATGATCAAATCCTGCTTGGGTACCCATGGCTTAGAGAGTTTGACCCGGACATCTCGTGGAAACAAGGGACAGTAGAAGGAGAAGTCAAACTAGAAACTGTCCCAATGGCCTGGCAGAAATGGCGCGAGGAACGGCGACAGCTAGCAATAAGACGCACCAACTTTGCACAACAGTGGGCCATCGAGGCCAACAAAACCAAACAAAAAGAAGGTGCTCCCACGCTCCCAGAGGAATATCGACGGCACAAAGTAGTATTCTCCGAGGAAGCAGCGAAACGTTTCCCCCCATCACGACCAGAGGACCATGCAATAAAGTTGAAAATGGGAGCACCAACAACAATCAACTGTAAAGTATACCTGTTAACGCGTGTAGAACTAGAGGCAACGCAAAAGTTTCTAAGTGAAAATAAGGCACTAGGATATATCGAAGAGGGGGACTCACCATGGTCGACTCCCTGGTTCTTCACACATAAAAAAGATGGAAGCTTATGTCCACTGCAAGATTATCAAGAAGTAAATAAATGGACAATACGCGACGTCTACCCAATCCCACAAATAGAACAAATCCTAGAAGAGCTGGATGGAAAGGAACTCTTCACCGCCCTAGACATTCAGTGGGGATACCATAACATACGAATACGACCAGAGGACAGATGGAAAGCCACATTCAAAACGCCTTACGGCCTATACCTACCAAATGTCATGTTTTTCGGATTAACAAACTCACCAGCAACATTCCAATGACTGATGGACCGAATCTTCGCACCACTGAAACGAAAATATCCGGGGTTATTATTCATCTATATGGACGACATTTTAATTGCCACACCAAGGGACCACGCACTACACCGACAGGTGGTGCACGACGTGCTGGATCTCCTTGAACAGGAGTCACTATTCCTAAAACTCGCGAAATGTCAATTCGAGCAGAAAACAATCAACTACCTTGGAATCGTGGTGGAAAACGGTACAATCTGTATCGATCCGACAAAACAGGATGGATTAGCGGCATGGCCGCGCCGACTGAACTCAGTAAAACAAGTCCACTCAATGCTGGGGGTCTTCGGCTACCACTGCACATTCATTCCGGGGTATGCTCACATCACCCGACCAATAAATCAATTACTCAGAAAAGACATACCGTTCGAATGGACAAACGAATGCACAGAGGCAATGGAAAAACTCATCCTCGCCGTGACAGATAATCCAGTATTGCAGCAACCAGACTACGACCGTCCATTCTTCCTTGAGGTCGACGCGTCCCAGTTCGCCACTGGGGCGATTCTGGCACAAAAAGACAACCGCGGACGCCTACGACCAGTAGGCAACCTCTCCCACTCATTCATGTCCGCGGAACGAAACTATGACATCCACGATCGAGGACTCCTGGCTGTGGTCCGCGGGCTGCGAGGGTGGAGACACATTCTACTCTCCTCACAACACCCCATCACCGTCTATACTGACCACGCCAACTTACAGTATTATCGCCACCCGCAACGTATCAATAGATGTGTGGCACGATACTTGGGCGATCTCGCAGATTACAACTTCGTACTGATACACAAACCAGGAAAGAATAATCATGCCGATCACCTGTCGAGACGGCCCAACTACGATACCGGTGTGGACGATAACACGGATGTAACTGTCCTACCAAGCCACCTATTCGCCCACGCGACTGAGATCATCGACCTCGAATGAGAAGTTTGCACAGCACAAGAAGAAGAAAAGGAACAGATGAAGAAATTAAAAGAACAAAACACACTGGATGAAGCGCATGGGCGATGGCATTACCGAGCACGCCTCGTAGTACCCGAGCGAAGGACACTACAAAGGCGGATTTTACAAATGTACCATGACCACGATGTGGCAGGGCACCCAGGGATCACCAACACCCTACGCGCAATCACTCGCGATTTCTGGTGGCCCACCATGAAAGCATTTGTCACGGCCTATGTGAAAGGATGCGCGACATGCCAATCCACAAAACCAAATACTGTACGACCGCGACCGCCACTTGCGCCGATCGGCACGGAGCAGAACGCGGTCCCATTCCATACGATCAGCTGGGACTTGATCACTGACCTTCCAATTTCACAAGGAAATGACGCGGTCCTCACAATAGTAGATCATGGGTGCTCAAAGGCAGCTGTCTTTCTCCCCTGCAGGAAGACTATCGACGTGCTGGGAATAGTGTGACTTTACGCCGAACGCATCTTCCCATTCTATGGAGTACCTCGATGCGTCATCTCTGATCGAGACCCGCGGTTCACAGCCGCAATCATGAAGGAACTTTGCGCGCTCCTAGGAATCACACAGAATATCAGTACCGCTTTTCACCCCCAAACAGACGGGCAATCAGAATGCGCAAACCAACGAGTAGAACAATACCTCCGAATTTACGGCAATGCAGAACAAGATGACTGGGCGCAACTGTTACCTCTCACCCAATTCGTCCACAACACCTGGACGAACGAAACCATGGGAGCAACGCCATACGAACTTCTCATTGGACACACACCAACGCTGCACGTCACCAACCATCAGACAAAGATACCAGCAATTCATGAACGAAAGGAATGGCTCGAACGCACACGCGCACGAGCGACGACCGCGATCAAGAACACCCAACGCTTGCTCATCCAACGATCGGAGCGGCATAAAGGCCAATGCCACTTCAAAGGGCATGGGGTAGGCGACGAGGTGTGGCTTGAGGGGAGCAATCTACGCCTCTCACACCCAATCACGAAACTTGCGCCTAAATGATATGGGCCGTTTCGAGTCACTGACGTCATATCGCCTGTGGTGTACCAGCTCAAGCTTCCACCACATTGGAAGATTCATGATGTCTTCCACGCATCCTTGCTTACACCTTACTGAGAAACGTTAGAACATGGAGAAAACTTCCCACAGCCAGCGCCCGAGCTGACCGAAGGAGCAGAGGAATATGAGGTCGAACGCGTCGAAAACTCGAGACGTGTTGGACGATGGAAAAAGTTACAATACTTACTATCTTGGAAAGGCTACTCGAAGGCACATAACAGCTGGGAACCAGCTGAAGATGTCCACGCGCCTGACCTCATTGCTGACTACTACAGGCGTAAACCCACGGCCATACGAACGCTCAAATATAAAAGAGAAGCAGAAAATCGACGGACAAACACCCACCATCCTCACATCCACATCAGAACTTGTAGAATGACCGATGACCGATCAACTTCCTCCGTATCAGAACTCGCCGCCCTCACCATCTATGCCGACGACAAGCTTCGCTATCCCCCAGGAGAGCTTATCTTCATCAATACCCACCAGGACACGCCGTTCACGACAGCGCGCCAGCATGCGAATGACGGCGGCGCGGGCACCCCAGAGGGAAACAACACCGCCAATAGAGGCACTGATCAACCGCCTTCGCTCAAATCAGCGAGCGTCGGCTCCTCCGATGATCCCAGTGCACCGCTCGCGCAGGATGCCCTCGCTGTCACCAGTGAGCGACAGGTGTGGGGACTCGCCCGGGCCTTCTCGACGACCTTCTGCCTCCCGGTTGTCAGTGGCCCCCACACGCCTCCGCCACCCGGAACGGAGCATGCATTCGCTGACACCTCCCTCCTCTTCTCCCCAATCAGTCCTGCTGCCGCGATACTCAACCCGGGGCGGACGATCTATGATCGACCCATCACGCCTAGCCAATCCCCACAACACACCTACAACTGCGGCGACTGCAGCAGCACCATCACTGCTGCAGGTGGTGCTGCTCGTCAACAACCACGGATTTGTGACAAACATTGCGACTGCGCACGTCCCTGCGACGTCAGTCCTGCGCCACAGCGAGGGAGCGGTAGTCATAAGGCGGAGCGAGCTCTAAGGAGGGCAGAGATAAAATGAGCTAACAAGGCGGCAGGGGCAGTACCAAGGACACACGCACCATGCAAGAAAAGGGAGACACACCGCAAAATGGCGACGTTCTACTGCGGGAAGTGCAGGCAAGACGGGGCAGACCACAAGTATGAGGACTGCCCCTCATGGAAAACCTGTGGATTTTGCGGCGTGGAAGGACACTGGTCCTTCCACTGCAACACCCCCCACAATCGGTGTGAGCCAGATCGCTGCGGTGTCCATGTTGGACACCACTTCATCGGCGCTACCTGTCCCGCCTCAGGAATAAACAAGACCCTAGACTTCGGGTACGCAGAGGAGGGCAGCTGTTACGATCTCTGGTACGCTTGCTACGGTCCGGACTATCTATTTTTACCTACCATGACTCCTGCGATGACTGATATGATCCGGCTTGGTAGCGCAGCCTGTGACCAGACTGCGCTCATACGATACTGCCTTGCGTTACTCGTGACTGATACTGATACAGCACAGCCCTCTGCTGTGCGCTCTACTTACGCCATTGGCTGATCCTTACGATGACTCACAGGTGTGACCCTATGTCACATCTAAAGCTGTACCGCATCGCTGTTGTGACTCAGATGACAGTAGCACGTGACCTCTCCTGTAAAGCCTATATAAGGGCTCTAGTTTACGCCAGTCAAGCCTTAAGCTTGACTTAGTTTCGCAATCGACTAAAGTCTCGAACCTCATCCCTGCTTCCTCTCTCAGACGTGGTCTAGCCCTCTGAGAGCAGTAAGAACTCGCTTCATCTCACACACCTCTCTGAGTCGCTGTAAGACTCAGCTCTGGATCGCGTTCCTAGATATCACCCTTATCTAGACGCCTATCTACTTCGCGTTTACTCAAAGTCACTCGTCATCCCCGTGGTCATGTGGGAAGGATCACGTTACCTTCGTGCTCAAGCAACTCGCACTCAGTCACTCGCGCATAGGCACGTGCTCCCGCATCATACTCACGTGACGCGTCTCGCACATAGTCTCGCATCGCACAAGTCGTGCTACCGGCCCGTCGAGCCGTAACATAAGTCAAGCTTCCTTCACCGTTGTGGATGGTGCACCACCACAGCAGAACTCACCTGAAAGAAGATTATCCTAGACCACCCACAATCCACACATTCTGGATACTAGCCTCCGCCGACGCAGTAGAATTCGTCCCAGGGGCAGCGAAACACGAAACTCGTCAAGAAAGACACGCGGGCTTACACGCATACTTCTGCAGAAGCCAATACTGCCCATATCACGGCACACAGTAAAAGACTATACCTGGTATAGCAAGGAAGCCTGCACACTTCGCAGCAAAACTGGAAGTCCACACATACGACGAATACCTCCGTCGCCTAGGACACCTCTACGAATGCAAGTTCGTCCTCGATAGCTGGGGTCAACAGATCGACCAAGCAGCAGACCAACACGAA
Organism: Russula sp. MG48; assembly: GCA_003313725.1. Taxonomy (NCBI): domain Eukaryota; kingdom Fungi; phylum Basidiomycota; class Agaricomycetes; order Russulales; family Russulaceae; genus Russula; species Russula sp. MG48. The sequence goes on along the minus strand of QLOS01002093.1, from coordinate 22,950 downwards.
CTCATTTGCCCTGTCACGTGCGTAACAGGACCCACAGAACTCCACAGATCCCTCCAGATCGAAGTAATAGTCTTCAACCAAGTCTACAAAGAGTGGCAAGATGAGTTTGTAGCCCTTGAAGCAGCACTCGCCCTCTTACTCCTCATCCAACGCTCTGGAGAGACAACGCAGAACCCATAGGTATCGCACACCAGCAGAAGTTGACCCCAATCAACTAGCAGAAGCCCTCACCTGGACCGAAAGACAGCTCGCCCGGGCACAAAACGACGTTGAAACTCACGCACGCGTCTGCCAGTACATGTGCATAGGAGAATACAGTGACGTTCACGTACTCCTGGACCGCATCCTCCTAGACATCCATGCATTCGCGCTAGAACTCGAACACATTGTTAACGCCTACTTCGAGGCAGCAGGTTTCCCCTTGTAAAAGGAAGAAAAGTAACCCTGGAGATAATCAGGGCTAACATCCGTGCAGACGCACTCACTAGAGTTCCTGTCAGAACCCAGGACGACCTCCCAGACTACGTTAAAGGCGAAGCCTATTGGCGATGCAACCAGCAAAACACCCATTGGTGTTACCACATCTGCCTCTTCACCGCGGTAGGAATTGTCGAAAGACCTATCGAGTATATCAACAACGACTGGTACATCCTCAACTACAATCAAGGAAGCTACATCACCAGTCTCGCGGGACTTCTTGATCGAGAAAACGTCAACGAAACAGGACTAGGCCACAGCTCCCTTAGGCCGGAATCACCAGAAGCAATCGAGGTAGACCCTCCTAGCGCTAACGCATCCTCCTTCCAAAGCGCAGACGAAGGAGAAGAGCCCACACCAGGACCAGGCCAGCAGGTCATCACACCGATAGAGGAGTTCCTTAGCACAGGACTCCAGGACGTAGCAATGCTACAAGGAAGCCATTCGCTTCAACAAGAAACGGGCGCAACCCCGCACTTACTCCAGATTGCACACGCGGCAGCACAGCTGACAGCACCACCACCAATCCTCCAACCACCCAATCCGCCGGCCATGGCCACACCAGCACCTGCGGCAGCAGCGATACAGACCAACGGACGGCTCAAGGGAAAGGAGCCCACGACCTTCGAAGGAGACCGCGCCAAAAGTGAAAATTTCCTAAGAGAATTCAGGCTCTACAAGATCCTAAATCAAACTGACGAAAATATGACCAGCCCATATGCTAGAGTGGCGCTCGCCCTGACCTTCATCAGGGGACCACTCGTAGACGACTGGGGAGACGCCCAGTCTGCCAGTCTCATAGAAAAAACCACGCGCACGGTCAACAGGATCCGAGAGGACGACGAAGCACTCTGGAATAGCTTCGAGGCTGACTTCAAGAGTCGTTTCACGGACACGGCCAAGGCCCAGAACGCCTATAACAAGCTCATGGCTCTGCAAATGCAAGGCAACGACATCGATGGGTACATCGCATCGTTCAACCACTATGTGCTAGCCTCAAATTGGACGATGGGCGACCAAGGAACCCTGGAAAAGTTCAAAAAGGGACTCCGTCGAGGCATCGCCCTCAGCGTCATGAATCGCGAAAACATCCCCACAACCATCAAAGACTGGCAAGAAGCTGCAAGGAAGGAGGTACTCAGACGAGCCCAAATTGACGCAGATCTAGGGCCAGCACCGCAGCGAGGGCGCTTCATCCCACGACCCACCTTCTTTAAAACGCAAAGTAAGCCAGCCACCAAGCCGAAGAATGATGGGTACGCGCCCATGGACGTAGATGCGGCGCAGACCAGTGCACCACCCCGCATGGGAGGACCCCTCAGCGATGAAGAGCGCCAGCAGCTGCGCAAAGAAAACAAGTGCTTCTACTGCAAAACCGTAGGGCATACGGCAAATAAGTGTCGCAAAAAGCTAGCCGTGAGACCACCGCGCGCATCACGGGTCGCAGAAATACAAAAGGAAGAGCTCGCGCCAAGCGACAGCGCCAGCCAGACCAGCTCCCAGACGGCAACCAGCGATGTTGTCACCCAGATACGCTCCATGACCACAGAGGAACGAAGGGGCATCTACGATACCATACTTACCGAAGACTTGGATTTTTAAAGAAGCTCGATCTATCGGCCTGGGACCGAGCTTCGCACATATGTACCATGTACGTGTCTCATCGAAATAGTGTTAATGTTGATATCCTCTTTTCGAGCACGAATGGGAAGGCCAAAGAAAAAGCCCTCGTGGACAGCGGGGCAACGGACAATTTCATAGATCAGAAAATGGCGCGGCGACTGCGCCTGGTTCCCCGCAAGCTAAAGGAACTGCGACTGCTCTACAATGTAGACGGCACCGAAAATCGCAGTGGCCGAGTAGTAAGCTACTGCGATCTACTCATATCAAGAAGCAAGAATGAAAGCGTGCAGCGCTTTTACATTGCCAACCTGGGAAGAGACCGCATCATACTGGGTTTCCCATGGTTGCAACACTTCAACCCACAGATTAACTGGACCAACGGACAGATCGACGGCACACCCTTCACCGCCAAGATTACCAGCAGACGGGCCCCAGACCCTCCAAAGAACTTGATGAGATACGCACAACTACTAGGGGCCACGCTGAGAGCACAACAATGGGAGGAAGAGGACACGCTTGTCCTCCGAATCAATCGCACTAACATAGCGCAAGAATGGGCTATCAAGGCCCACCAACAACGCACCGCACCCACCGCACAGGACGTACCCCCGGAGTACCAATGACACTGGCATGTCTTCTCTGAAGAAGAAGCCCAACACTTCCCGCCGGCGCGAGAAGACGATCATGCTATCACCCTGAAACCGGATGCGCCAACAACCCTGGACTGCAAGGTCTACCCCCTCAACCCACAAGAAATGCTTGCAGCGGACAAATGGATTCAAGAACACCTAGAGAAAGGCTATATCCAGCTGTCCAAGTCGCCCTACGCAGCACCCTTCTTCTTCATCAAAAAGAAGGATGGATCCCTACGACCAGTACAAGACTACCGCATGCTGAACAGCTGGACTATACGAGACGTCTACCCGCTCCCCGATATCTCCGTACTAACTAGGAATCTCGAAGGCCAAGCCCTGTTCACCAAGTTCGATATCCGGTGGGGGTATCACAATGTTCGCATCAGAGAGGGAGACCAGTGGAAGGCGGCGTTCAAAATGCCACAAGGGCTCTTCGAACCCAGGGTAATGCTGTTCGGCCAGTGCAATGCACCAAGCACCTTCCAGCGAGTAATGGACCGCCTCCTGCGACCCTTAAAGCTAAAATACCCAAGGATGGTCTTCGTCTACATGGATGACATCCTTATCACAATGCCCCACGACCTCGAACTACACCGGCGCATTGTGCACGAACTTCTAGATCTCTTCGAAACAGAATCCTTCTTCCTCAAGCCACAGAAATGCCTCTTCGAACAGAGGCGCGTCGAATACCTGGGACTGATCATTGACGGCGAATCACTTCGCATTGAGTCTAGCAAACTAACAGGCATCAAGGAATGGCCCAGAGTCCTCAAAAGCGTTAAAGAGCTACGCTCCACATTGGGAGTACTCGGGTATCAACGACCATTTATCCCAGGATTTGCAGAGATTGCCAGACCCCTCACGAACCTACTCAAGAAAGCCGTGCCATTCATCTGGACGGATGAGTGCACGCAAGCGGTAGATAAGCTGATCAACATTGTCACCAGTGATCCAGTCCTCTGGCAGCCCAGCCCTGCGCGTCCCTATGAACTAGAGGTGGACGCCTCTCAGAACGCAACGGGCGCGATACTGTACCAGTGTGATGCCCAAGGCAGACGACGCCCGGTGGGCTACGATTCGAAGACCTTCACTGCCGCGGAGCGAAATTACCCCATATGGGACCGGGAGTTCCTCGCCATCGTGCGAGGACTGGAACACTGGCGCCACCTCCTCATGGGCGCGCAACACCAAGTGGTGGTCGTCACGGACCACAAGAACCTCCAGTACTACCGATCACCCCAGAAAATCAACAGGCACATTGCGCGCTACATACTGACTTTAGGGGACTACGACGTCACCCTTGTGCACAGACCCGGCGCCAGCAACAGGGCCGACGCCCTATCGAGACGACCAGACTTCAACGACGCAAGCTCAGACAACGAAGAAGTCATCGCACTCCCTGATCAGCTCTTCACTAATGCCGCGGAAGCCGTGGACATGGAGGACGATGTCATCAGCAAACAGAAGGACCACGAAATGACCATCAGCACGTGGGCAAAAACCTACCCACTGGAACGCCGGCCCGGCGGCGCGTGGTGGCACGGCAGTCGCCTGGTTGTCGTGGCAGACAACAGCCTTAGGAGGGGAGTAATCTCCCTTCACCATGACTCACAAACCGCCGGCCACCCAGGAATCCTCAAAACCTGCCTAATGATCGCACAGAACTACTGGTGGCCCAACATGAAACAGACAGTCCTCGCCTACGTCAAAGGATGTGCCACCTGCCAAGCCACAAAAGCAAATACGACCAAGCCAGCACCACCTATAGTACCCATCACCATGAACGCCTCGGCCCTGCCATTCGAAACAGTGGCCCTAGACCTCATCGTTAAGCTCCCTAAGTCACAAGGGTTCGACTCAATCCTCACCATCACAGATCATGACTGCTCCAAGGCAGCTATTTTTATACCCTGCAATGAGGCCAACACCGCACCAGAGATAGCCGCACTCTATGCTAAGAACGTCTTCCCGCATCATGGCATTCCCCGAAAGATCATCAGCGACCGCGGAACGCACTTCGCCTCACACTTCCCAAAGGAGTTATGCAAGATCCTCGGGATCTCCCAGAACATCAGCACAGCCTACCACCCTCAGACAGACGGACAGTCAGAAAGGACAAACCAGTGGCTCGAACAATACCTGCGTATCTACGTAAACCACCAACAGAACGACTGGACCTCCCTGCTCCCCATCGCCCAATACACCCATAACGCATGGCCCAGCAGCACGACCAAGAAAGCCCCATTCGAACTCCTACTAGGACACGTCCCACGTGCCCATCAGCCCTTGAGATCCGAGAAAATACCGTCCATCAACGAGCGACTTGATCGCATCAAGGAAGCCCGCACCGCAGCGCAGACGGCCATCACCAACGCCCAGACCATGGTCGCAAGCAGAAAAGGATCCAAATACAAACCATTCACGAAAGGACAGAAGGTCTGGCTGGAAGGAAAGAACATCCAAATCACACAGCCAAGCGCCAAACTCGCAGCCAGACGATACGGCCCATTCACAGTTACCAACGTCATCTCCCCAGTAGTGTACCAAGTCGCAATACCCCCGCAATGGAAGCTCAGAAAAGTCCACGACGTCTTCCATGCCAGCTTATTAACCCCGTACATAGAAACCCCCGAACACGGCCGGAACTTCAAAGAACCGCCTCCTGATGTCATCAACGGAGAAGCAGAGTACGAAGTCGAGGCCATTCTAGACCACCGCCTATATGGAAAGGCGAAAACCCCTCAGTACCGCATCAGATGGAAGGGATACTCCGCAGCAGAAGACACATGGGAACCACACAGCAATCTGAAACACGCGCTAAAATTAGTACTCAAGTATCACCGAGAAAACTCCACCGCAGTTCGAAAAATGCTTATAAGGACCACCCTCAGCTCAGCAGGAACATCACCACTTCGCTCCCTTCGCACCCCATCTCCACCACCAGCTTACTCCACGCTCTCCATGACCACTGATGGCCCACAACAAGTCCAACAGTTCCAAGAGAAAGGCAGCAGCAGCCCTACCAGTCCGACCCCTACGGCGATGGCCAGCCCTCAGGATGACGGCAGCGTCCGCACCATACAGGTCCCCTTCTCCTCCCGCATACTCACCGTCGTTGACAGCGACGAGACCAGCAGCAGCTCGGACGGCGACACCAGCCCCCCCCGTGACTCCTCCGCCAGCCCTCAGCCTGGAACAGCAGGCCGACCAACTCCTAGCAGAAGTTCTCCAGTCCCTAGCTTGCACTCAGACTACGCCGACCACCCCCTCAGCTCAGACAACTTCTGCGCAACTTGCAACGCTCCCGTACGAATCAGTGACGGGCATGCCACGTGGAGCCCGTCGAGAACGCCAGCTGACAGAAATGCTCAGCGACTACCACAGCAGCAGGGCGCAGTCCCTGGGAATACCGCCACTGCCACCGCCGGCATGGGCCAGCAGACCACCAATACACCCGCTGCGCCGATGCGCAGCTATGCAGACGTCGCCGCCGCCGCCCTCAGTCAAGGAAGAGGAGTCCCCATCATCAACACCAGCGCCCCAACACCAGGTTATGGCCAGCCCGCTAACACCGTCGGCTACGATGGTTATTTCTTGCGTTGGCATAGACTTGACGACAACCCAGGTGACCGGAACATTATCCTTGTCCCCGATCACAACAACCGCCTCATCCCCGCCACGTACTACGCGCACTTCCCGCACTTCGACGAGCCCATCGTTCTAGGATGGCTAACGACCAATTCCCCTATCTTTGCTGAACCGCTGTACGCCAAGCCCCACGATGACAAGCACCTCCCTGCTATCGACGACTGGGATCTCATGTCCCTCAATGGGAACCACCCTCACCGCCGCCACGTCGATAAATTGATCGAGGACCTCAGAGACCCGGGGCTGACCGCTGACGTCCACAGGTACCGCATCGGTATCCACGCCCTTCATCACCAGCTCGCCGTCGAGTATGCCCATCTCACCTGGCTACCCGTGAGTCGCAATGACTACTCCGCCGCCCAGCTGGAGCAAGACGCCGCCCTTGTGCGCCACAGCCATGAGCTGCGGGACAAGCTGAGGCTCATCGAGTTGCGCCTCTATGAGGCTGCCGCCATGTCGCGTATCGGGCCCAAGTTAGACCAGATACTGGCGCGACCCGTCATGCCGCCCCTCGACTATTACCTGTGGGGGCGCCCCGCCACGCACCAGACTGACGTTGTCGCCACACTCCCTGTGCGGATCACCCCTCGCACCCGTCCGTGCCAAATCTCCCCTCCTCGCAGGGTCATCCCACTCCGGCGCGTGCGCGTCCCGCCTCCTGCTTGAATGCCGTGGCAGCCATTCCCCCTTAGGAGGGGGCGTACTGTTACGATCTCTGGTACGCTTGCTACGGTCCGGACTATCTATTTTTACCTACCATGACTCCTGCGATGACTGATATGATCCGGCTTGGTAGCGCAGCCTGTGACCAGACTGCGCTCATACGATACTGCCTCGCGTTACTCGTGACTGATACTGATACGGCACAGCCCTCTGCTGTGCGCTCTACTTACGCCATTGGCTGATCCTTACGATGACTCACAGGTGTGACCCTATGTCACATCTAAAGCTGTACCGCATCGCTGTTGTGACTCAGATGACAGTAGCACGTGACCTCTCCTGTAAAGCCTATATAAGGGCTCTAGTTTACGCCAGTCAAGCCTTAAGCTTGACTTAGTTTCGCAATCGACTAAAGTCTCGAACCTCATCCCTGCTTCCTCTCTCAGACGTGGTCTAGCCCTCTGAGAGCAGTAAGAACTCGCTTCATCTCACACGCCTCTCTGAGTCGCTGTAAGACTCAGCTCTGGATCACGTTCCTAGATATCACCCTTATCTAGACGCCTATCTACTTCGTGTTTACTCAAAGTCACTCGTCATCCCCGTGGTCACGTGGGAAGGATCACGTTACCTTCGTGCTCAAGCAACTCGCACTCAGTCACTCGTGCATAGGCACGTGCTCCCGCATCATACTCACGTGACGCGTCTCGCACATAGTCTCGCATCGCACAAGTCGTGCTACCGGCCCGTCGAGCCGTAATAGCAGCGTGGTGGATCTGGATCGGGCGCGCGAGATCTATGGCGAGGAGTTGGACTGGGATTCGTTTCTTATCCCACTTTGAAGACTTTTATGAATCTTATGATGCGCTGCTGTATACCTACAGACTGGACTGGCATTTGATGGCACACCCGCCTAGAAGAGGGGGTGGTGTTACGATTTGTGGCCCTGCGTTCTCCATCTCGGTTTTCCGTCCTCACATGAACCGTCACATGATTTAGATCATGTGACAGGTCTCCCTGACTCTTAGCGACTCATGCACAGATGTGTGCGACTCGGTGTGGCGTGTGCGACTCTTAAGCGACTCAGAGGGACTCATAGTATAGGTGACTCACCCTGACTCCTACTAGTCAGGGTATATAAGTAACAAGTAGCACATAAGTTGAGACTCCCCAGTCTCAACTTCGTCCGCAATACGAGTTGTCTGACATAAGCCTCCTTCCTAATTCGTGTGGGCTCTCCTCTCGGCTTGTAAACCACCGCTCTGGCTTAAGTAAGCCACTCGAAGCTAAGTGAAGCGTGCTACAACGCTTGCAGCCACGCTGTAGGACTTTGTGGTCGCGCGTCGCTTATCTAAGTGTCACCTTCCTCATAAGGAAGTTGCTTGCACGATCACGTGGCACCCGAAACACGCTCACTTAGAGCCACGGTCCCTCATAACCGTGACAACGTGGTTATGTATAACCCCCTGCTACCGCCATTGTTACCTGGTGGTGCTGTTACCGAAACGTGTGGTGTGAATCCCGGGAAGAACCCTGATCAGTATGAATGCTATGGAAGAGGTGGCTGTGGTCAGTGTGGTGGCTGCGTGCAGGGGTGAAGCGCACGAGGAAAGTGGGGGGTCGGATTCCGGTCAACTTGAAGGCGTAGAGCTGCCTGGGATGGGTGATGCCACTGCACTCGGGCGGTCATCCACCTTCACACGCTTTGCTGATTCAGAAATTGGGTTGTGTACGACAATGGTGAACTGGCAATGCGACTGCTGGAGGCATGGGGTTGAGCATGATGGTCCATTGACAGTCGGCAGATACAGGGAGAGTCGGTGAAGGTGCAGGTATGGATCCCGGGAGGTGGAGATGTGGATGGTAGTCCGCCTGGGAGGGTGAGTGAACAAAGGGGGGAGAGGAAGACAAACAGCGAACGCACTTGATGTCCTTTTAGCTTTACTCCAGCCACCTGGCCGTTCAATAGAAGCCGGTATCCCCTGCCCAGGAGCACATTGTTACACAAATTCTGTGGGCTCAGTCCTGCCTGGTAAAACAATAAAGTCCTTTTCAGATGGTGTGAGTACCTGCAGATGTACGTGGGGAATTGGGGATAGATATTGCCCCAGTGCCTCCAAGATGCCAAGCGTTACGTTAGTGTCAGTCTCATGCAGTCAGAAAGGGGCAGATACCCCTTAGCCCAAAGGCCACGAATACTCTGGTCACACGTGCCCACGTCCTCGGAGTCTCAACACTGCAAGACAGGCACCATATAGACGACTAGGACCCCAGCAAGGTGCTAGAGAAACAGGATGGTCAGTTCCCTCCAATCTGAGCCCTGCAATCACCCACCCTAGTGGCCAGCAGTGTCAGAAGCGCAAATGGCGGAGGGAAGAAATTGCACTCTAACTTGAACAACTGAGAAGGGTGAGAGACCACAGATAGGCAGATAGCCGTGTGCAAGCTAATATACCAGGTTGCAATGGGCCAACAGACATCCCACTCTGTGTGGGAAGGGAAGGATGGGCCCAGCCGCCTAGCCGCTCTCAGGGTCGCTATTAGCATGTAGAATGGCTTCGGAAAGGCGAACATCAAACCCGTGGAATACACGCAGACTGTGGGTACAGGTTGACGGTCCGTCATGGCGCAGCAGAGTCCAGTACCGCACCCGTGTGGAGAGACAGATGCAGCAGGTGGTAACAGTGGTCGTGGATGCAGGACGCTTCGCGAAGCGCATCTGGTTTGTACTTGAATCTACCTAGATAATGCAAATGACATAGTACGGGCACGGAGGAATGGCGACTAAAACATACCTGGGGGGTGCACTGCCTCTGCCATCCTCAAACACGATCATGACGTGTGCAGCAAGAGCATCCACGCCCATGTTCTCCTCGCCCGGTCCTTCCATCTCGATCCCATCCTCATCCGTCCTGTTAGGGTCTGGCCCACCTGAGCTGCTGATACCAACACCGTGTGCACGCTTCGTCCGGCCACCAACCGCACCCAATGCGTGGCACTTGCAGTGAATCCAAGCACCGCACTGCACCCCACAGAGTACTTGCCCAGGTGCTGCCCACTCACTATTCTTGGCTGAGCATGAGAGCAGACACTTGGTCAGGCTCTCTGCATCTGCAAAGTGTCAGTGTGCAGCAATAGAATTGGTGACGATACCCTGTATTCATCAGGTAAACGAAAATTATCTTAATGGCACTTAAACAATATTAATCATCTTAACATCTCTTAACCATCTTACATTATCTTATTTTTAAAAAATTCCTTAGTCATTAAGATGATGGGCCAGGCTAAGTAGCCTAAGTTGCGTTAAGGAAAAATAAGGACTGTTTTCATTATGTAATATGTTCTATATGCTGCTGCACGGTGACCCGCTGCCACCGTACCCACGCCGCCGCACCCACGCTGGCACCACCACCGCACCCACCGCTGCCGCCACCGCTGCACCCACCACTGCTACTGCTGCCACCGCCACCTGGCCACCGCCCCCACTGCTGCCATCACCACCGCCGCCGCCATCACCATTACACCCACCAACACTGGACCTGCCACAACCGCAGCTGACGCCGCCACCGCCGTCGCTGGTGGTGCTGCTCCCGCTCCCGCTGGTGCTGGTGCCTTGCTGCGGTCCAGACCAATCCCATAACTAAAAAAACCTTTATTATACTTTACTTTACTACTCTTTACTATACTATTAGACATTATACACTAATATACTGAATTCTAACTGGCATTGCCCTGCTGGTCGCGGTCGCGCTGCCCATCGCAGTGTTACGATCTCCCTTGTGGACTGCGGACCGTTTCCATCTCTGTCTCACGTCCCCATGCTTACTCTTACCCTGTACGTGACTCGGACTGACTCCTACTCACTTACTGTACGATATGATGCCTGTGGAGCGTGCGTGACTCATGTGGAGCGATGTGGCCATCGCTCCACTACTATACTTAGCTCCGGATCTTGGACTGACTCACTACCCTCGTTATGACTCAGGTAGTAGTTAGCACGTGCCCTCTTGTAGCTCCCTATATAAGGAGCCCCCTTTGCGCCAGTCAAGCCTTAAGCTTGACTTAGTTTCTTAATCGAGACCGGACCTTGCTTCGACTCTTAGGTCTGCCACCCTAAGACGCTCCCACTGCCCCTCTGCCTTTTTGCCTCAGTGGTAGTGCTTAGCACTATCTTGCTTCACTCTCACGCCCCTCTAAGTCGGCTGCAACAACTTAGCTTTGAGCATTGAAGTCACTATCGCTCGTGACTTAGCCGCTCTACCCCGAAGAGTCTGTTTTACTCTTGTGTCATTGAGACCACCGGAAGTGTCTCACTCAGGACCACGTGCTCATTGCCCTCACATGTGTTTGCTCTTGCCACACGCCTAGTTGCACAAGTCGTGCTCACAGCCCCTCGAGCCATAACACGCAGTCGCACTGTCCGTCGTGGACGTTGCCCATCATCGTCGCATTCTTGTCGTTGCGTGCTGTTGGTGGTTGTTGCACTCTCGTCGCGGTTGCACTGCTGGTCGTCGTCGCCGCGCTGCCAGCTGTCGTCGTGCGGAGAGAAGTAAGCCCCTCTGCTCGCATTTGTTAGGCTCAAGCGTGGCCTACTGCACGACGTGTGCGTCTGGTGGTGTCTTGGCTTGGTCTAGCCCAAGCCTAGGCTTCTGGGAGACTCTGGAAGGCCTGGAACGCGCAGGCAGAGTGTGGTTCACAAGTGCACGAGTGCAGGCAATGCACAAGTGCGAGAGGATAGTTCTTCTGGCCTAGGCAGTACTGGGTCAAGTTAAACCAGTACTTGCGAAGCCCAGAGAGAGAGGGGCAACTTGTCAAGGCGATGGAGTGGGTAGAATAAAGAATCCTATCACTCCCACGCCTAGAGAAGCAGTGAAGGCTCGAGGTCACACTGGGGAAGTCCCTGGGAGGAACTCGAGCTTCAGGACGGGTAGAACTAGCTTGATTGCTCAAGAAGTCGAGTCTGAGGTACATAGAGACAAGACGACGCACTATAAGTACTCAGCAGGGTCAAGGGTAGGTAGGAGTGCGTCATGGTAAATAAATGATGTCACTGGTGAGGGCACAGGGTAGGGTAGGGGGAGCGCGTCATGGTACAGGGTACAGGGCACCACAGCAAGTGGTCAGTAAGCATAGAGCTGCCCAGAGGTGGCAGGGCAGAGGGTAGGGGTACTGGGCAATAAAAAAGTAAGGGTAAGCGGTCCAGATCGTAACATCACCCCTTTCTTAAGGGGAAAGTTCCACTTTCCTAGGTAGTAAGGTAGGCCTCATCATCTCCAGTGTCATTAGAGCGGTGGGGATCCACAGTGCAGTCGTGGTCATCCCAGGTGGGACCACTACGATCCACAGGGCAGTCATAGTATCGATGGTTGCGAGGGACGATGCAGGGGCAGTGGGCGGAGCAGTCTTGGTGAGGATTGGTGCATTCAGGGCCTCTGTGGCCCCAGGAGCGACAGTAGGAACAGTACCAGTTCTTGTAGCAGTTCCTGGTGAAGTGGCCGATCTTGCCACACGTCTCACAGCGTGCCCTTGCATCCTCATTCCTTGGGCATTCAAGACGCGTGTGGCCTGGCATGCCACACATGTTACAGAGGGAAGGGGGAGGGGTAGGAGGTCGCTGAGGTGGTTTCTTGCCCTTGCCCCTCTTGCGGTCGGAACGAGCTGAGTTATAGGCCTTCTTCTTTCTTCCACCATCATGTGCTCCAGAGGGGCGAACTGTGGAAGGGGTCAAGGCTGAGGACTGGTTACTGGAGGCATGGGTGGTTGGTTCGTCGTGTAAGGCAGGGAATTCATGGCGCGTAGAGGTGCCAGAGGTAGAGAGACCAAAGGCGGTCGCTCTGTAGTGGAGGCGAGGAGGGACTTGGAGGGGTAGATGTGGTTTGAGCTTCTCCCAAGCTCGGTGTTGTTCCAGGCGCACAACACAGCTATCTCACCTCTGGAGGGCTGTGGTGAGGCGCGTCTGGTATTTCTGGACTAGTAGGGCATTGGTGTCCATGGCCACACAGGCCCATCTGTATCGTTCAATTTCTGCGTGCATGGGAAGGTCTCCAAGGTCCCTAAGGGCCTCATCGACACTGGATTCTCGAGGGGAGGTGAATAGGAGTGACTCGTGTTGTTCTGGGGTGAGGGAGAGGCTGAAGAGGTTGAATGGACTGTAAGGGAGGCGGAGGGGCTCTCCATAGACTGGAAGGTTGGGGCCCATAGTGCCCAACACCTTCGGGTCTGTGCCTCCTTCGTAGGAGACATATCGTGCTGGTTGGAGTTGGGTGGGGTCTTCTTCAGTAGGAATCTCGTAGTAGACGTAGTCTGCCGTGTCTGGGCTATTCTCCCAAAAGCCTGGGAGCTGGGGATCGGTGGGTTCGTCGGGAGAGTTAGGGGGAGATGGAGAGGGGGATGGCAAGGACTTTAGAGTGGAGGTGAGGGAAGGGACAGGGGATATGGCTGAGACGGAGGAGGTATCGATGATAGGGGAGCTGGGCATCATGCGCTCCAATCGTTCTGGTTGCCCAATGATGGAGGGGAAGTCTGGGAGTGAGACGAAGCACTGGAAACATTCGTAGTAGGGCCCTTCTTGTACAATCAGGCCATAGTACATCTTCTCCTCCATCTGGGCGAAGCTAAGGATCTTGGTAGTGACTGAGGGGACGCTCTCAAGGGCAGTCCTGAGGCCTTGGCTGACATAGCCAGCCAGCCTCTCTGCAGCGCGAGCTGCAGCTCGCCTGGCGACGTACCACCAGGCGGATCGTTCTACTGAATAGTTAGTGAAGACATCTGAAGGTATAGTAGGTGCGGAAGCGTCTAATTGTAGGTAGGCCCTAGAGAAGGCATGGGTCTGTTGGGCATCCAAATGGCGGATCATGTATCGAGTAATGGAGGTGGAGACGACGTGGGGGAACTCTGGGTCAGTAATCACAGTAAAGGGGAGCTTTGGGACGTATAGTACGCGATCTTCAGTAGCAAAAGGTGCAGGAGTCAAAGGACGAGAAGGAGGGGGAGCAGAAAGGCGGGGAATTTCGTTGATGGGTTCAGGTGTAGGGGTACGGATAACTGGTGCGGTCTGGGAAGTCATGTAGGTAGGTCTGAGGAGTGCTTTGCGACGAAGTCTGTTAGGGATAGGGAAGTAGGGGTGTTTGAGGGATCGGTTCTTAGCCATACTGTTTCTTGAGGTGTGCAGGGGTTTATTTATACTTGAGAGGGTGCTGGGGCTTCAGGGTGTTGTCGGTGAAAGGAGGAGACGAGGTCAGGAGCATGCAGGTCGTGTTTAGAGACCCACTGATTGTCCACATCAGGGTATCCCTTCCATTTGACCAGGTATCGAAGGGCACGCCCCCTTCTGTATCTCTTTGAGTCGAGTGTTACGGCTTGAGGGGCCGTGAGCACGACTTGTGCAACTAGGCGTGTAGCAAGAGTGAGCACGTGGGAGGGCAGCGAGCACGTGGTCCTGAACGAGACACTTTCGGTGGTCTCGATGACGCAAGAGGGAAACAGACCCTTCGGAGTAGAACGGCTAAGTCACGGGCGCTTGTGACTTCAAGGTTCAAAGCTAAGTCGTTGCAGCCGACTTAGAGAGGCGTGAGAGCGAAGCAAGTCAGAGGCAAGGCAGATAGGCAATGGGAGCGTCTTGAGGCGGACTCAAGAGTCGAAGCAAGGTCAGGTCTCGATTAAGAAACTAAGTCAAGCTTAAGGCTTGACTGGCGTAAGGGAGGCTCCTTATATAGGGAGCTACAGGAAGGCACGTGCTAACTACTACCTGAGTCATAACGGGGGTAGCGAGTCAGTCCAAGATCCGGAGCTAAGTATAGTAGTGGAGCGATGGCCACCTCGCTCCACATGAGTCACGCACGCTCCACAGGCGTCATATCGTACAGTAAGCAAGTTGGAGTCAGTACGAGTCACAGGCAGGTAATGGTAAGCATAAGGATGTAACCAGAAAGGGAAAACGGTCCGCAGTCCGCAAGGGGGATCGTAACATCGAGGATACGTTCCACCTCATACTGCTCTTCTCCTTCGATCAGGTCAGGTGGTGGTCATTCGAAATTGGGGCCGTGGGAGGCCGTCTCTCTATAAGGGGTAAGGAGGGAGACATGGAACGCGTTCCATATCTTCCAGGAGGAGGGGAGGCTGAGGTGATAGGTGACATCGGATAAGGCCTCTGTGATAGTGAAGGGTCCATGGCATTTAGGGGCGAGCTTGGCTGTTGGGTGCGTGGTCCTGATGTTCGTACCCTCAAGCCATACTTGGTCACCTGGCTGATAAGGTGTGAATTTTGGTGGCACTCGTGCCATGAGGTTTTGTGCATTAAGTACATGTGCTTGCGCCTCCTTCCTCAATTGGGTTAGGAGCGTGATTCTCTGCTCCACAGCTGGATTAGGGGTTGGTTTCGGGGTCCACTGGGCCTGGGGTAAGTGGCCCATCAGAAGTTCGAACAGAGACTTCCTTGTGGTCGCATTTGGCCATGAGTTAAGTGCGAATTGGGCATAGGGTAACCAGTCTGCCCAATCGTTCTGTCTGGACGTGCACCAGAAGCGTAGGTACTGCTCCAGACGTTGGTTAGTGCATTCTGACTGCCTGTCTGTCTGTGGGTGGTAAGCAGAGCTTATGTTCTGTTTGATATCGAACTGTTTGCACAGTTCTCGAGTGAAAGAGGAGGTGAATCAAGGGTCTCTGTCGGAGATGATTTTCTTGGGGATTCCATAGTGGCAGAAGACGTGATCTAGATAGAGTTTGGCCACTCCTGGGCTGTCGATCTCTTCTCTGCATGGAATGAATATGGAAGCCTTAGTGCAATCGTGATCTGTGATGGTGAGGATCGTGTCAAAGCCTCGCGATTCAGGGAGCTTCGTGATAAAGTCCATTGCCACAGTCTCAAATGGCAAGGCTTGGTCTCTAGGGGTGATGGGGAGCAAAGGGGGACGTGTCCTGTGTGTGTTTACTTTGTTTGCCTGGCATTGTGCACATCCCTTCACGTAGTCTGTTATGAATTGCTTCATGTTTGGCCACCAGTAGACACGAGAGGCAAGCGCAAAAGTGTTTGAAATTCCAGGGTGACCCGCAGTAGGCGTGTCATGGTAGAAGTGTACCACCCCTTTCTTAAGGTCGTTGTCCCCAACAACCACTAATGCATCTCCCTTCCACCAGAGGCTCTGAGTCTCCGTAAGGTTGTGGGCAGTTATGAGTGGTTCAAGGAGGTGGGGGTGTGTCTGCTGCGAAGCTCGGATTTGATCATTTAGGGCGCTAGTGGGTGTGTCTGTGATGGTTGTTCGGATGAATAGGGAGGCTGGCAGGACAGTTACGTCCATATTATCTCCTTCTCCCTTGTCATAGTCCGGGCGTCGAGATAGGGCATCAGCCACCTTGTTCTCTGCTCCAGGACGATGTTTCAGAGCTAGATCAAACTCTTCCAGCTCCAGCACATAACGCCCAAGGCATCGGTTGATCTTGTGGGAGTCCTGGAAGTATAGGAGGTTTGCATGGTCGGTGTGTACGATAACTTTGTGTTTGGCCCCTGCTAGGTAGTGTCTCCAGTGACGGAGCGCCCTCATGACTGCTAGGAGCTCCTTATCGAAGATATTGTAGCCCCTTTCTGCTTGGTTTAAAGTTTGCGAGATAAAGGCTACTGGTTGTGGCTTTCCCCTCGTGTCCTTTTGAAACAGGGCTGCCCCTGTGGCGAAATTGGAGGCGTCTACTTCTACTTCGAATGGGGCTTCGAAGTTCAGCTGTCTGAGGGCTGGGCCTGAAGTGGCGAGGTCTTTTAGGGCTTCAAAGGCTATCTGGCATTCCTCCATCCAGTTCCAGGGTTCCCTTTTCTTTGTGAGTGTGTGAAGTGGTCGTGCCTTGTGCGCAAAGCCTTTCAGGAATGGGCGAAGCCAACCAATGAGGCCTAGGAAGACATGGAGTTCGTGCACATTTTTAGGGGGAGGCCAGGTGCGGACTGCCTCCACCTTTGCAGGGTCCATGAGAACCTTCCCATCTCCGATGATGAGTCTGAGATAGGCCACTTGGGTCTGTTCAAAGGTGCACTTCTCCGGTTTTAGGTATAGGTCATTTGCCATGAGCCGTTCCAATACTTGGTGCACTACTTTTCGGTGCAGGGGGATATCGTTGGTAGTGGCAATCAGGATGTCGTCGAGGTAGCATAGCACCATGCCTGTGGCAATGAGGTCCTTGAGAACCTCGTTTATGAACTTCTGGAACGTTGCTGGCGCATTGCATAGCCCAAAGGGCATCACATTCGGCTCCCAGTGTCCTGGGGGCTTAGTTCGCATAGCAGGGGTCTTGAATGTGGCCTTCCATTGGTCTCCCTCTCTAATGCAGATATTATTGTAGCCTGCCCTCACATCTAGGGCTGTGAAGAGTCGGGCTCCTGCTAGGTGACGGGTCAGATCCTCTAAGTTTGGAATGGGGTATCGGTCTGGGATGGTATAGGTGTTAAGGCGGTGGAAATCTTGTACGGGGCAGAAGGAGCCATCCTTCTTGGCTACGAAGAAAATCTGGCATGCATAGGGCAAGTCCGAAGGGGATATGTATCCCTTGTCCACCTGGTCATCTACATATTCATCTACTGCATCTTGCTCCTTCAAGGTGAGGGGATAGGTTCGACAATCGAGTGTCTTTGGTGCATCCTTTGTGAGATTTATTGCATGGTCACAGGAGCGAGATGGGGGGAAGCGTCGGGCCTCTTCCTCACTAAATATTTTCTGGTGTCTGTGGTATGCGTCAGGGACCAGCTGTTGCCAAGTCTTCTTCCCTCTCTTGGCTGCTTCCTTCACCGCTATTTCAGTGGCAATGGTGGTCTTTCAGATGAACTCAGGGGGAATGATACAGGCGAAGATCTGTTCACCCTTTTGAAGGGGGTAGGCTGTACGCCTTCCAGCTTTCTTGGTAGCTGACAGAGGCGTTTGTGCCGCTGCCTTCTCCGTTATAATATGAATGGGGAGTCCTTCCATTGTCCCCTTTGTCCAATTCACTGCTGGATTGAATGCTTCAAACCAGGGGAAGCCAAGGATCATTCTATCTTCCCCTAGGTTCGTGATGTAGAAGCGCATGAGCTCTTCCTTTCCTTGAAGGCGAACCAAGAGGTCTGAGTAATGGGTAATTCATCCAGCCCTGTTAGGCGTTCCATCTACATTCTTGATTGGTTTGGGCTGTTCCAACTGCTTGAGAGGGAAGCGCATCCTTAATGCAGTCTTCCTGTCTAGACAATTTGAGGTAGCTCCGGAGTCAATGAGGATTCTATCTTCGGCCATCGAGTGTGCGGATCATAAAATAACTGGGATTGCCATAGATCTCTGTCGTGATACAAATACAGTGTCCACTCGAAGTGCTCGTACCCAGGCCGATGGGGTAGAGCATCCTAAAAACCCTTCTGGGCGAATGCTTTCTGTTACGACTCCATGGGTCGTTCATGGCGAAAGCGTATACCGGGCTACCACAGCACAAGGCAAAGGCAAGCCAAGTGATCTTGAGGCACGTGCAAGGGCAAGCACGCGGTCGACTGAGCTAAGCTGATCACGTGAGGCGTCATGTGATCGTGAGACTAAGAGGTAAGACACATGATGTGGCTTGATCACGTGAATAGCAGGGCAGGCGTCGGACAGAGGGACTACCGATGTGGCTCCCTAAGTGGACACAAGATCTAGTAGAGTCTTTGCAGCAGACTCTAAGTGGTGTGAGGAGGGAAGCAGGAGTGACCCAAGAGGCTTGACAATACTCAAGGGGATCTGGCAGACTGGAGGAGGCAAGACTAGTATGGATATTGTACTAAGTCTGAGATGGGGCGTCTCCATCTCAGACAGCTACCTTATATACATGAGGGCACTTCTATGTATGGTAAGGATCTCTCAGGCGGCGCAGGCTGGCACTGGTTCTAAGTATAGTAGCTCCACGGAGTGGAGCGCGAGGCTGTATCGTACTGCTCCACATAGGGTGGAGCGTGAGTCTAGGCAGGCGGAGCGAAGTGGCAAGGGTGAGTCATAAGCTAATAATAGAAGTGGCAACAAGGGGGAATCCCTAGGGGAATCCCCGGCATTAGGCGAAGGCGGTCTGGAACTGTCTAGACTGTGGAGTCATACTCCATCAGTCACTATCGAGTCATAATGAGTCATGAGGTCTCTATGGAGATCTCCGCCGGAGATCTCCGTCACGGCAAAGTCCAGTATCCTCTTGGTGGAATGCTCTACACCAAGGGCTTGCACTTGAATCTCGGGGCAACAGGCCGGCGGCCCGGGCGGCACGGCGGTCCGGGTGGTACTGTGGACCGGTCTGGCTTTTGGTACGAATGGCGAGGGATGGCGTAACAGTACTCCCTCTTCTAAGGTGAAGCTTCCACGCTTCACGGTTGACGCTGGCGTTTGTAGGGGGTGGTGAAGGGGAGTTGGTACTCCCAGCAGAGCCGCTCTATGGTGCGGTCTGTGGCTTCGGCGGTGAACAGTGAGGCGGGGCGGGCCTCCTGAGTCGGGGCGCTGGCGGCGGCAGGGGCTGCCTTTTTGAGGCAGGACTTGCGGCTGGCGTATGATGGTGGGGGAGTGGGGGCGCACGTTCCTCCAAAGGAAACGCGGGGTGGCGATCGGGGGCGCGTGTCTTCAGCCTCGTGCGCTCGTGCACGGGCTAGCTGCTGGGCACGCGCTGTGGCTGCGGCGGCGCGTTGTGCAGGGGTCATGCGGGGGGTCGTCTCTATGCGTTGGTGGCGCATTCTTGCGACTTCTTGCGCGAGTCCTTCGACTTGCGCGGCGGTGACGGCGGGGGACTTGGGGAGGACCTGGCGTTGGTCTTGGGCAACACAGGTGTGCATGGCATGCACTTGCGACATGCGGGCCTTCTTGACTGAACGTGGCGCTGGCATAGCGGCCGCCTCAGCATACGTGGTGGGCGCGGGCCTTTTAACGCCTTGCTGAGGGCGATCTGCGGGGCGGGGGTAAGGGATGAGGTGCTGAGGGATGGTGCAAACAATAACGGGTTCACGCTGGCGCTCTTGGACTGTCCTTCCCATGGCGATATGGGAAGGGCTGGCAGGGCATGATGATGAGGGGGAGAGGGGGCGACGTGGGGTGTTACGCTTTTTCTCCCTTTTTACTTTTACTTGCATCGACTACTGTACTGATAGGGCGAGGGCTAGTGACTGCACATGACCCAGATACTAACGTAGCAGGAGGCTCCCACGTGTTCGCGTATATAAGGACCGACTGTACGATACGTTGAGGCCCTAAGCTAGTTCTCTTGTACCAATACTAGCCATCTGCGATCCTCCTCCTCGTCGTGTGAACCACCACTCCTCAAGGCGATTCCTCGAACTCTATTCCACGTCCGAAGGCCTCACCCGCCTAAGCGTGACTGGACGATACACGTGGGCCCTACGCGTAACATTAGAACTAGCTTCCCGAACATCGACACCCTGGAACAAACCAACGAAGAACTCCTCGACGCTCTCGAAGAGCAAGACCATCTCGACCAAGTGGAAGTATACCTGAACGCCCGTGTCAGAGTACACAACGATTACTGCACACGCACGTGCGCCATCACGTTCAACATCGAACACGAATTCATAGCACACCAACTATACCTTCTCCACGAGTGCCGTACCGCTCTGGCCCTAGTGATCCAACAGATACAACTCCGAATCGTACAACAGCAACCTGGAAGGCGCCAACAGTCCCCATCTGCGTGACGGCTCCTTCCTCCCCAGTAGTCACCGACCTCCGTTTTACGTCGAAGCCAACTCAACTGACGAGGCCCCACGAGACAGAATCCCCAGAACCAGGATCGGGAAGAGACACGCTCTCTTCTGCAAGAAAGGCACGAAACTCTCCCCAACGGTGTTCGCACCTTGGGACGGATATTATTCACTCTACAGCGGACGCGTATACCCACTAGTTTACTATCGCAACATCTTCTACACCTTCGACCAGGACTGGAACGAAGCGACAGGCCGATTTGAAAACGGCCGAACGACAGGACTTCCCCCAAATGACATACTTAACCCCGACATAGACAATTTCACAGGCGACGACCTCGCACGGGAAGTACTCCTCCCCCTGGCATCCGAACTCGAAGCCACGACCAGCCTAGAGACCATAAGGAACCCGCTCGATGACGAGTCCACTGGACCCTCGCACAAACAATCAGCCCAGACAACAGACGACGAACCCATCCATCCCCCTATCACCCGCATGGCAACAGTTACGCTCACACCCACACAGACCGCAACGCTTGCACGCACCACCCCTGGCGGTGGCGGTGGCGGTGGCGCAGGCCCAGCCCCACCATACCAACCCCCGGCAGGAGGAGGCGGCGGAGGCGGAGGCCCCCCGCCTGGCCAGCCCGCTCAACCGGCTGTGGCCGCACCCGGACCCCCAGCCAATGGCAAACTCGAAGGGAAGGAACCCCCCATATTTGACGGAGATCGCCTCAGCGCAGATGAATTCATGCACGCGCTCAAACTCTACCAGTACCTCAACCAAGCAGCACCCATCATAGCTGACCCTTACCGAAAAGTCGCCCATGCCCTTACTTACATTCGCGGCCCGGCGGTCGCCGAGTGGAAAAGGTCACAAGAAGACTGGATCATGGGCAACCCGATCCCGATGCCCCCACTCGCGAACGTGTGGGAGCAATTCGAACAAAACTTCGTCCAAGACTGGACCGATACAAACCAACAGTACCGTGCAGCCGCGGAGTTGGACAAACTAAAAATGCAAGGGATGGACATCGACACATACATCACTCGATTCGCGGAATGGGCCAGGAAAGCACAATACCAGGAAGATGACCCAGCCGTACTGGAGAAGTTTAAACGCGGACTCAACATTAAAGTACTCGACAATTGCATGAATCTAGACCAGCCCAGGAATTGGGTCGACTGGAAGGCAGCAGCACGGAAACGGACGGCAATCCTAACAGCCTTGGAGCCGCACCGACAAGCCTTCTTCACCCAGAAGAAACTGGCCGCCGGGAGCAGACCCCCACAAGGGGCATTACCGCGGCCCTTCTTCAACCCAAACCGCAATTCGCGAGGACAGTTTAACACCTGACGAGAGTCACGCCAACCAGACCCTAACGCCATGCAGGTAGACGCAGCACGAAAGGCAGTCACCGAGGCAGACAAGGAACGCTGTCGACGAGAAGGACGCTGCTACTTCTGCCAAGCCCAGGGACACATCTCCCGGGCATGCCCCAAGAAAACAACACAACACACCGAGACGAAACGAGCTCAGACCAGCACGGAACAAACGGAAGCAGGAGGCAGCGGGCAGACGACGCCCCTGTCCCAGGACGCAGTTTTAGCATTCATAAAAGGGTTAGGGGAGGAAGAGTACCAGGAACTGGCGAACAAATGGGGCCAGATATGCGGGGAAGAGGATTTTGGTCAGGCTTGAGCAAGACGGCCTTTGCTCGAGCTATGTTCCAGCGCGATGTATTTTTACCTCGGATTAACGCTATGCGAATTCCAGTTTCATTTCACACCGCACTGAAAAAGGCCGACCTTCTCGCATTCTTGGACAGCGGGGCCACGGAATGCTTCGTGAGCCAACAATTCATCGAACAACACCGACTAGGGATGAAGTTGCTCCCGATGCCGTGGCGACTAAAGAACGCCGACGGATCACCGAATAAGGGCGGCGACATCACCCACTACACGGACCTAGAAGTGTTGACGGGGCCTACCCCTCACACTCTAAGGTTCTACGTCGCCCACATGGATGGAGATTATATCGTCCTGGGATACCCATGGTTCGCCGCAGCTAACCCACGGCCCAACTGGAAGGAGGGCACTCTTCCAGCCAAAGTAGTATTAAGAACCGCCGGCGCGGCGGTGCAGGCGACCACAAGCACACCGGTGGCCGGAATGAGGTCCGTCACCGTCAACAATCCCCCTATTCTACAACGGGGAGACCAACTCGTGATGCGCATCGCAAAG
>QLOS01002082.1:0-19353 GCA_003313725.1 Russula sp. MG48 | reverse complement strand
TGTGCGCGGTAGGCGGTAGTTCTGGCTCCTCCATGAGTCTCTGGTTTCAATAAATGGTTTTTTTAGCGTTTGCTTGTCGCGGTGTCGCGATCGCGTCAGACTTGGGACTTAAGACTGACTTGCTTGAGAGTCGCGTTAACGCGTCGACCCGTGGTACCCGATTGCCCGTTTTGTGTTATTCCTGACTTTTACCACACCGTCATCTAAAATGGGGGCCAAGACGAAAAGACCCGCTCAAAATAGCCACGTATGCCTTCGAGTCGAGTAACTTCATCTGACATTCGACTACTCATTCACTTGTCAGGTGCCTGAGAAGAGACGCAAAGTTGCTCCTCTAACAGGCGTGTCCATCAAACCCGCCAAGTCTGCTAGAGCAAAGGGCAAGGAGCGTGCCTCCCAGCGAACGACCATCGAGGTCCCCCATGGTAATCGTGATTCCGAAGATTCAGAGCTTGATGATGAAGACCTCGGTGTCATCGAGGAGTTCGGAGCAGGAGCTTCGTTTTTGCAGACTTTAGACGAGAATGGGATCTCCAGGTGTGTGCCGCTTCACTTGAGTGATGACAATGGCACAGACTCTGTATTAGGAGTAAGCGGGAGCAGGATCGTTTGCATCGCTTGGAAAGGCCTGTCCACAGGGCTCATATAGACGACGACCTTCCTTCCGTCAACTCCCATACTGATGACGAGGAGGTTTGGTCCTCTGATATCAGGGGAGATTTATCGGAGGTTGACTCTGACTTGTCAGAAGATGATGTGTCAGGGAAAGACAATCCGTTGAATTTTGGTAAAACCCGCCCTCGCACAAAACGTGCAGCATCACATTCCGACGTTGAGATGTCTTATGAGGCTGTCCCACGACGAAGGCGGCCATCATGGTCAGAGGGAGAAGCAGTCATTGACCGACTACCAATCAAGCTCCGCGACGGTAAAATACAACGGACTGGTCCCAAGCTGGTTGTGCAAGCGCAATCTGAAGAGGATAGTGAGGAGGATCCTCCAGAACAATGGCCCGAACCCGAACCAGCGAGAGAGGATATCACAACTGGTGCTCGTTTCGGACGACTCTCCGTCATCGATGTTATCAGCCATCCGTCAAGAAAAGTGCGGATACAAGTTGCGAAAGAGCAGATTGCGAGCATCTGCCAGGAAATCGTTACGGATCCTGAAAACAGTGTGAGCCCCCGACTCACATCTTTGCCGCTGTAGCTCAGAGATTACTAGCTCGGTCTCTTGCGGAGGCTTCACACATTCTCTCTGCCGGAAGTATCAAGTCCAGTCCATCCTGAACCTATCACCAATGATCCCTATATCCGCAAGTTGACGATACTATCGCAGCTCGCGGTTTTCAAGGACATCATTCCAGGCTATCGCATCCGCGAGCTGACTGACAAAGAGAAAGCTGAGAAGGTCAGCCAGATGGTCGCCCACTCCCGCGAGTGGGAACAAGGCCTAGTTAGCGTATACCAAAATTACCTTAGATGTCTCGAGGATGAATTAAAGGGTAGACAATTGATTACCTCCCAGGTCTCCACAGTCTCACGTCAAACTTTGCAGCAAAATCTGGCTTGGAGGACGTCGCCTTACGATGTTTGTGCACCCTTTTAGTGGAGGTCACCCACTTCAATTTCCGTGTCAACATCATGGGTGCCATCGTAGCTCGGCTAAGCAAAAAGTCATGGGACGAGGTGCTGTGATCCTTGTTTCTGTACGTGTAGACCTTATCCGACCCTTGTCACATAGGCATCAAATCTTTGCCTAAACAGTATCATATCGGTGTTCCGCGCAGACGAAACAGGTGTTCCATCGCTCGAGATCGTACGGCTCTTGAACCGTATGATCAAGGAGCGTCGCTTCAACGTGCATTCGAACGTTTTGACATGCCTTCTGCATCTCCGACTCAAGACCGAGCTTGGCGTTCGCGCGTCAGAAGCTAAAGTAGAGCGTGATGAGGTCAAGCGGGAGAAAGTGAAACAAGGGAAGAAATCGAAAGGCCAAGGTGCGGCGTCTACCCATCTTAGCAAAAAGGCGAGGAAAGCTCTCAAGGAAAGGAAGGGGATTGAGAAGGATATGAAGGAGGCCGAAGCCAGCGTGGACAAAGAAGAACGAGCTTCAAACGTAAGTCGTGACAGCTTCTCCCCGCTTCGAATTGTCAATTATGCTCGGACACACAGCAAACAGAAACACTGAAACTCCTGTTTGTGTTATACTTCCGTATTCTCAAGAACCCGGTACCAACGGCGTTGCTACCCGCCGCGCTTCAGGGTATCTCAAAATACGCTCATCTCGTTAGCATAGATTTTTTCCGGGACCTGATGCGGGTGCTCAAAGACCTGATGACACGTGTGTCACCCATCACTACCGGCGCCGGTGGTGACCACGACGAGGACAAGGAAAGTGATGGCGGGCGGGAAAAATCACATGCGCCCGCCGTATGCGTGGAAAATGCCCGGCATCAGCTATCTTGCGTCGTTACGGCATACGAACTCCTCTCCGGACAAGGTGCGTAGCGCTCGCCTGGGAGCCCTGTCAAACGGGACGCGCGCGCCCCGCGCGACTTCTGATTCACCTCCTTGTTTGATGCACACACACAGGCGAGGCGCTCAACGTCGACCTGAGCGACTTTACGACGCAACTGTACACCCTAATCCTGTCGCTCAGCTTAGCGCCCGAAGTCGATGCGGTTCCCACCGCCAGTAGCAGTAGCAGCGCGTACTCGGCTTCGGCTTCGGCTTCGCTCCGCACGGCCATCTCGGCAAAGACGGCGACGTCTGCGAGTGACCTCCTCTTTCGGGCGCTGCACCTCGCGTTCGCTCCGCGCGCGGCCGTGCCGCCCTGGCGCGCAGCGGCGTTCGCGAAGCGCCTGTTGTCCGCGGCTCTCCACTGGCCAGGCGCCGTCGCGTTGCGCGCTCTCGAATTCGTCGCGAGGCTCGTGGCACGTGAGCCCCGGCTTGAGGCTCTGCTGTCGACTGAGGACCGCACCGTCGACGGCGTGTATCGCCCCGACGTCGAGGATCCGCAACTTAGCAACCCATTCGCAACAAGTGCGTACGAACTACATCTGCTTCAGACGGCACACATCGACGCGCAGGTGCGTGAGGCCGCAGCCGACCTTGCGAATTACGCGCGCGCATAGGGTTGGAGAGGACATTCGTTGAGCCCAAAACTATGTATAAGGGGGCACACGAGGAGCAATGATGATATACAGGTAGTGGTGGCGAAGTTCTGAAAGAGGCTAATCTACAGAGGATGCACAATACACTGGGATGGGGGTTGCATGAGGACTAAATAACCAGTAAGATAAAGCAGAGGATGGTTCGAAATGGTCCTCTCGATGCGCTCACAAGTGTCTCTGGCTCCGACAAGAATTACAGGATAAACGACATCACGGCGCATTTTGGGGGTGGGTAGCCGAATGAGGCCTGTAGATTGCGGTGGGTATGGCAAATACGGGAAGGCTATGAGAAGAGGACAGACGGAGAGTAGTGGGTATACTGCGGGTTGCCGCTAGACGAACCGCTAAGAGACGAGTATGGGGAAAATACGGTAGGGGGCTCTTGCGAGCGGGGGACATAAGGAGTATACGTATGGGCGTAGGAATTCCCAGAGTGCCAGTTCAACAGAGAAGTGGACTCTGGGAGAGGGGTCGAGATGGGTGCTAAATGGAGACGGGTGTCCCGTTGGACGCTCAGGACCTCCGCAGTCGGTGGACCATTAGCTGTCCGAGTCAGGTCGTACGTGATCCACGCGAGGTCCTCGTGGTCAACGATGATTTGTTGGATGATGCGTGTTTCCACACCTGTCCACAGGCACGTGTCGTCAGCGAGGTGCGAACGAATTGCGTGGAGCATACACGTACCTATGTTCCCCCACCTACAACTTGACAGCCCCGACTCAGGCAGTGGCGCTGTGACCTGTGTCATTGATAGGGGCAGCAGTGGCACAGCAGTCTCGAAGTAGGCGTATTCTTCTGACTCACACACTCCACCGGCGAACACCCGAGTCACGCACTGCGCCATGGAAGTCCAAGGCGCAGCAAACGACACGGTACCCGAGAAACCATGCAACGTGGGTGGGCTCGACACATCGTGGAGGGATGAAAGAGAAAGCTTGATGTGGATGGAAGCACGGGGAGGGTAATTCGGGAGCGATGATGATGGCGATGCATACCGGCCGACGTCGACCACCAACGGCCGCATGCCATCAGCACAAAGCGAGACAGCGGTGATGTAATTTCTGACGACACGTGGTGGAGAGACGCTGGGGGTCATGAAGGACGAAGGTGGTGTTATCCTTGACGGAAAGGGCAGATTGAGTTCGAAACCCTCATCCTTGATGCCACTTCTAGTCTGCGAAGACTGCGCAAGAGGAAGGGGCGCGAGGAACGCGCCTGGTGTACGCTCGGTGGGCCCCAATACGTGAAGCGCGTCAAGGCTCGCGCTTTCGCTCTCAGACGCGAACTCGCTGCAGTCAGAGGGTGTTCGAGGCGCGAAAGGTGACTGCATTTCCTTGGATTCCTCTTTCACACGCACGTCTGACGGAGTTGATCGCGAAGGGCCGGACTTATGCGCAAGCAATCCGTTCTCTTGGAAAAGCTCTTCGCCACCGGCCACTAATTGGTATTCTAGTCGCGGGGTAAAAAAAAAGATGAAACACGCCGAGATAGATCAAAGCTGCGGAACATACCTTTCTCGCCTTTCCACATGTTCCGTAAGACTTGGATATGACTCGCGACTTGTTTCTTTGACCGGTCTATGCCAGCCTCTTTCAAGTAGTCAACAAGAAATTGGTTCCGCCATCTGCTGCGGCCCCGCGAATAGGTGGCCCATGGGGATTCCCAGTATTGCCGAAGCCCTGAAGTGGCACACACGTAAAGATAAGGTGGATGAGGGAAGACGCGATAAACACTGCACCGTCGACGAAAATTTTCTCGACACTCTCAGGCCATACCTCACTGGTACCGTCCTTGAGCATCTTTCGATGTTTTCGTTGAGGAGTGAGAGTCCTTTGTCCGGAGGGAGAAGTGGAAGACCTTGCACCACCCGGAGAGGACTTTGGAGAGCGCGACATAGCCATAGAGAGACAGAGAGAAAGGGGGGGACGTAGTGGATATAGCAAGACGATGATGAAAGGGTGGGATGAGATACGCAGGGCGAGCGCAGGAGCGAAGATAAAGGAAATAGAAGAATAGCGAACCGGGCGGACGGACGGTTATATAGGTAGATGGGGGGCAGTGGTCCGAGGACGGCTAGTAAAAGCCCAGTCATGAAAAAGATAGTCACAGGTAAGTAACGTTTGTGTCTGAAGCACGAAAGACGCCGAAAATACTGAAAGGGCACCAAAGAGGGAAAAAGGATCCTATGATTTGGTCAGGTTCTATGGTTCGGGAAGGGTGCTCGAGGGGTACGAGTTGTTTAGATCAGTATCGGCGATGTTGTTTGGGTTGGGCCTGACAAGATTGAGAACGTTAGAGACCAAGACGAATATGGAACAGAAAACGGGATACAGGGAACGCGAATAATTCGGGCGCTTTTTAAGAGGTCGCCAGGGATGCGGAAAGAGGGTGCCAGTTCCAAGAAGGATGTGACTCCTGTGGTCCACAGCGGGCCAAGCGAGGGAAGCTCCACCGGGTTTACCATGTGCTAGGAATCTGTCAAGAGATCGGAACGGAAAAGAGCAATCAAGAATCTAGAACGCTGAATCATGACCAGTTCTGGACTTTTCGAGGGGATGTTTTGGCCAGTTCAGTTCGCGAGCGCTGTGAGTTGATGGTGCGCACTGCCGGGTGAGTGCCCTTGAAGCTTCCAATTCAGGAAAGTGAATCAAAAACGCCGCTTTTGACCACCCAATCCAGTTCAAAAGAAATTATTTTCTTTTACACATACAACCGGGAATTCTCCGGTGTTGTTGCCCAAAACCCGTTTTTTTATCTTTTTCTATCCAATTTCCTGAAAATTCATCCCTCATCCCCCGCCCATGTTAAACGACCAAACTCCCGGTTCCTAGTCCGAGATCAATCGCACTATACCAAAAGGGAAACTCGGGCCCAAGTATTTAGCGCTGCCATCTCACTGCGCCGGGGGTTTGGCCATCTTACCGCGGAGAATAAAATTAACTCCTCCAAGCCGGAGACGCCGCCGCCGCCGCCGCCACAGTCGGCGAATGCGGTGCAATTGCGGTTGCGGGTACTGGCAAGTGTCCAGCCAGCTCGCGCCTGGACAGGACAGAAATCGAGGACCAGGATGTCATCGTCCGAATCTCTCACTCAGAAGTGGCTTCGACAGAACATCGCCACTTACAACGATGGAAATAGGGTGTTCGCAGATGTCGACTCAACTCTATCTCTCTACAACACCCTCCGCCCGAAGACAGACGTCTACAGTTCAGTAACGTGCCCAGAACATTCCTTCTACTACGCCGTCCTCTTATCGCTTCCATTATACTATCCACAGCCTATGATGACGGTCGTACCCAACTTCTTCTCTGCATCCATGGACTCTTGCCCATTACTTATCGCCAAGCTTCTTATCACATCCCTGTCGCAATATGGTTACCACGGCAGTACCCTCGCGAACCACCGCTACCCTTTGTCGTCCCTACGTCTGACATGCTGGTGAGGCAAAGTAAATACGTCGATGTCAGCGGCCTATGCAGGATTGATTATATTCTCAACTGGGAAAAGAAATATGAGGTGCGTCTTTGTGACATCGCCCCAATCTGATCCTGCAGATCTTCTAATGACTTCTAGGGATGTGATTTACCGTCGCTCGTCCAGGCCATGCAGCGCTACTTCTCGAATGAGCCCCCTGTTTATTCAAAGCCAAAGACACAGTCTGGACCCCGAGGCTCGAGACCCTCTCAACAAGAGGCGCCTTCTCGCCCACCACCCCCAGTACCTCGGGCTCCTATGCAGCCGCCCCCTCCGATCGCGTCGCCCGTCGCTTCTTCCTCTCCCCCGTCGCTTCCACCAAAACCACTAAGCACGATTACTCCCGCACTTCCACAAACATCTCCTCCTACGGCTCAAAGTCCCCACTCCAATGATCACAGCCCCTTTCATACACAATATCACAACACTGTAAGCCTCGATCGTGACCAGTTCCGTTCCGTGTTCCGTCCGCCCATTCATGTTAACGTAAACGACAGAACCCTCCTCCGAAGCCACCTCTACCTCCACCTCTATTTTCACAGCCCTTACACAGCCCCGCTCCAACCCATCCACACAATAGGGCGGCATCCCTCGGAACAATTTTTAAGCCCCAACAGACTCCTTCCGGATGGCATGGGACCCCATCAGTTGTACTGCCCCCGGAACCAGTTCCGAGTTCGTCCCGGAGGACTCTTCTTCCGGGCCAGTCGCAATCATCCTTGATTACTATGCCGTTTTCATCATCCCCTATAACCGGTCCAGATCCGATCCCGCCGCCGCCTCCTTTATCAAATCCTGAGCACCCGCCAGCCCCGCCAAACTTGCCGCGGCAAAGTATCCCTCATCCGAATTTGCTCGATGAAGATACCGCGGTATTTGACCCTCCTCCGCCCATTGTCCAAGCTGCGCCGCCACGACCGCCGAACCCTGAGCTGCTGCAACTCCATGCACGCGTGCATGAAAAGCTACGGGCGGAGCTCGCCTCAGTGTCACAAGCAATGGCACTTGACAGCGAGCGCCTACGTGCCCAGCAAGCGGATCTCCTCACCGGCATTCCGGCTATCCGGGACGAGATGGGCCGGCTCGAGGCAGTCCGTGACGTCTGCCGCGGTGTCGCGACGCGCCTTCACAATGCCGTTCAGACAGCCGAACGTGGCGTCGCCGAGCTCAAACGTAAAGGCGACCCTCCTGTTGACGAGCTCGTATGCTCGACATCGATTGTGCACAATCAGTACGTATCATAAGCACCTAAAAAAAAGACGTAATGACATGTACGTCACAGACTGGTCGACCTCGTCGCCGAGGACAATGCCATTGAGGACACGATATATCACCTTCATCGCGCACTCAACGCAGGCCGAATCGATCTCGACCGTTTCTTGCGCGTGCGTTCAGTTTCCTTGCTTTGTGCCTCAGAGAGCGCGCGGTTGCTGACAGCTTGACTTGTGCGCCAATACAACAGACGACCCGCGTGCTCGCTGAGGAACAGTTCATGAAGCGCGCACTGATCGAGCGCATTCAGACGTCCTTGCCAATGGGCGCCTCGGTCCATCCGGGTTGGGCTTAAGCTGGACCCCGGGCGCGTAGATAGCGTGAAGTACAGTAGTACCGTATGGTCGACCGGGCGCCATACAGCCGCATCCGAGCGACGTGGCGCGTATGATGTACCTCAAACTGTTTGCTCACTTATGACGCCCAGGTTGCTATTGTCTTTACGGTTGCCCCTTTTTGCAAGACAGATTTCGGCTCCGGAGTGCCAGTCCATTTGAAACGCAAAACTTCCTTTGAATTTATTTCAAGCGTGCCAGACCGGTCGGCCGAGCCCACACAAGCCCGGTACAGGGAGTGGCGTAGGCAGAGAGTGAGCTACCACCGGACGAGGTTCACGTCAATGCACAAGTAAAAGAGCGTGCCCGCGTGACCCGTAAGTACAGTACATCCGATCGGAGCGCGTCAGGCGTCTGTGGCACCCGGCGCTGGCGGCGTGAGCGGCGAGAAGAGGGCAGTTTCCGGTTGCTTCTCGGTGAGCGCGGGCTACAGGTGACATGACACATAAGTCTGGAGAGAAAGGCACGAAAGGGAAAGGTTTGGTCCCCCCCCCTCGATCGTGTGTGTCCTGAAACAAAAGGATGGCGATGACGATTTAAGCACGCGATCTGCTGCACACAATAGGGAGGAGCGTTCCACAGGGTCGGCCTCAGGGCTTTCGTAGCACGAGGCTCCCCAAATCCAGCGCTCTGCTTGGCGGCAGCGACCCCCAATTTGCCCAGGCTTCGTGATGCAGGGCGATTAGGCAGATCGATGCCCCGCCTGCCCGGATGCTGGATTGCGCTCCGCATGAGGCAAAGACGAAGGAAAGATGGGAAACATTCTATGAAGTGGCTTTTCCGCTAGCCCTCTCCGCTACCCGTCTTCTTCCTTCTTCCGGCGCCACGGTGGCGTAAGGAATTGGGCCAAGACAGGTCAAGACTGCTTGACAGGACGAGCGAAAGACAATAATACTGTCATGAGATACATGAGACGCGAACGCACGCGTTCGTTTGAACGTTCCCGAAGTGGGAATCTTGCGGGCCGGGTCATGAACGAAGCGTAATGCTCGCATCGGTTTGGTTTCATTTCGCCTTTTTCTGTGATTCTTCAGTCATCCAAGTTGGTCTTTCTTTCTAAATTTAATGTGTTTCTTCTTTGTCTTTGTCCCCCCTGGAGCATGTGATAAGTGAGATATACAACTACAACTTACAGCATCATGTGGCATGTGGTGCAAAACATACGCTTTTGTCAACTTGAATGACATCCCCATACAACACAACAGGAACCGTGCATAGACCCGCCTAACGTATAGTTATCTACGACGATAACAACGATCACCGGAAAGGTTACGCACCGGTGCGCGCAATGCTAGAAAAGAAAAAACACGAAAACAAACTGTTTTTGTTTCACTTTTTTTTTTCTTCACTTTTTAGTGTACTAGTAGTACGTTGCCAACCCAACGCGCCCGGCGGAACTTGAAAGCCTTCTCACACCAGCGCGAGTGCATTTGCGCCGGTTGACTATTTGTGTTCCGCTGACTGTTTTTGGTCATATAGGCTATCACCGTAAGCTATACGTACTGTACGTACGCGGGACCTACTGTACGCATGACCCAACGACGACATGACCAGGGGCACAAGGTATTGTAGGGCCACCCGCGGGCAGCATGCGGTTTTTCATTAATTAAACTTTGTACGGCTCACTACGAAGCAACACAACACAAACGAAAGGACAGATGAGGGAAAGAACCAGCTTCCTGGGATAACACGGCATGATATCGGGAGGAGCTTCTTCAACGTAACAAGCGGAGGTCCGCCCGCGTCCGTAATTCATCCAAATTCGCCAGATAGCATATGCACATGGGTACTGATCAGTAAGGGTGCGCGTAGAAGGAACACAAAAAGAGTATGTTTTGTCTAGTAGAAGGTGACAGCTCAGTTGTGAGCGCGTGCAGAGAAGAAAGGGTGAGAAGGGTGGCGGCGGCGGCGGGCCTCTCCGAGTCCCTTCGCTCGCAATCAGTAACGGTTTATTCCCACACCTCGGCGTTCTTTTCTTTCTTCTTGGTTCATCACGCCAGCCTGAAGTGGAGTACGGTACGTCAAAAAAAATTGACTTCCCATTTGTGGATGTCGATCAAAAGGGGGATTCGCAATCAGGCCATGATGGTCACGGTCTCGGGGCTATTCATCGGAGGAGCCGGGTGGTGCGAAGCGGATTTCGTTCGATCGCGGGAGCTCTCGACGACTCGACGCCACACTTCACACCCCTCAGTACTCCTGATGAAGCCCCGAATCGTCGGTCCGAACTTACTCCACCGCAGCAGGTAGGGCCATGGACCGGCATTGATCCATTGATTCATCGCATAGGGACAATTAAAAACGACACGTACTCAGTACAGCCATGGGGCACTGATGGAGACCTGGAAGTGCCATGCGATGCCACGATACGAATAAAATTACACATACTCATTGAAATCTTTCGCAACAGCAGAGTGGTCGAGATCGAACGTTGTTTTTTTTTTTTTTTACAGTAAGTCAGCATTTGTATTCTGTTGGCACACGTTCGGCAGCGCAGCGTTGGACCCGGACCCGAAGGTGTTCCGGCCCGGCCGTAACCGCGATGCCACTCTCACTCACGCCGCATGAGCGGTCATGTACAGTACATCGACATTTATAAACGGCCATAAGGACGAAAATTCGACAAGCACAGGCGATGCGACAACAGGGTGAGCAGACAGCGATAGCACGACGATACGAGCAAACGAGACGACACGTAATAGATCATAATGGGTCATAGGGGAGTAGAATCGCTACCCACAAGCTGGTACAGTACGAGCAGAACGAGTGATGGAAACCAAATAATGGGCTGAGTACTTTCTCCTACACATTTATATTAAAAAAGAAAAGAAAAGAAACAGAGAAGAGGAAGATAACCAAAACATAGGGACGTATGATAACTTATTCGAGATGAAGGGAAAGCAAAGGAAGCTCATGCAACGATTCGCTGACCCGCAGCGCCATCGTACTCGACCGCCTTGCGTTGTCCCGATCCGCCGACCCAGCGCCAGACACGCAGCTCATCGCCGCCGGGGACCTCCTCGAGGTTTGCGCGTACATTCGCGTTGCCCTCAACGACATGCTCGACACGCGCCCACAGCCGTGCGCGGGCCGACACTGAGTGCTCATTCTGCAAGACCAGGTCGCGCAACTGCAGCGACGAGAGGTACGGCGCTGGTGCGGTCACTGGATCCGTGTGGTGGGCAATCTCCTGGTTGCGCAGCGTCGCAAGCGCGAGTTGCACCAACTCGGCGACGCGCTTGTCCTCGATGCGGGCCCACGCGCGCCGTCGGCGTAGAACATACATGCCTAGTATAGCCACGATGGTGCCTGTGTGTTCGCGTGACATGTCAGGAAGCTAGGTTGGGATGATAGAGAAATTGGGGGCGGGGACGAACCAACAACCCGCGCTCTCCATTCTTTCCATATCTCTCGGCTCTTAACCGTGAGGACGCAAGTCCAATCAAGGTTAGGTGTCTTGTGTGCAATGTATTTCGCGCCGCTGTAGAACTTTGGTTAGAGTTCATAATGGTATGACAATGGATTGGCTTACTGGGAGTCCTCTCCAGCAATTACCCCACCCCATGTGACCAACTGCTGGATGGCCTCACCGAACGTGTCCTCAAATGTGCTTTGCAACTGAGGCTACAACGGAGGTCAGTCCCCCAGGACAACCGGGGTGTGTGGGGACGAGGTAACTCACCGCAGTCTTTGTCTTCATTGCCTCACGTAATGCATCGAGATGCATTCCCCACCTCTTCGCTTCTCCGCCCTCTGTATCTTGAACAAGCGGTACTTCACCTGCGCACAAGCGCTTCCCGCGTTCAAGACCAAGGACAGCCTCGATCGCTTTGCCCAATACGCCGATGTGCCGCTTTCGTTTGGGGTCCTCGACGCATCTTGGCGGGAACGAGACAGGTCCAAGGCCAGGCATCCCATCAAAAGTTGCTGCTACAAACTTCAAAACAGCATTGGCAGATGGAGAGAGCTGCGAGTCAGGAGACAAAGTGTTGGATGATGGCAAGGAGATGAATGCTAACAGCGGGTGCGGCCGCAAGAGATAACCATGTTCACACGACACGCTATCGGGTGTGCATGTCGCATGCTCAGGGCATGGAGTGCATTCGTCTGGAAAGAATGGCAACAATGGCGGTGCGGGACATGGCTCTTCCTCCACGCCAGGGGAGGGGAGGTACAGAGACGTGCGATTCTCCTTGTTGCACGCCTCAAGAGCGGCATTCCTCGTGCGTAGCCGTTCAAGGAGGTCATTTGTGTTGCTGCCCGTGTCGCAGTAACCCAATGCAGCCGACTGAGACTTGTACGGGCCCACGACCAAGTACACCAAAAGTGCGGCAACGACAGCGAGGAAGCGGAGGAAAGGGCTCGCGCCAGAACGAGGAGAGGTGCGCACAACAGTGCCGTCGACCAAGGGCGGTGAGACAGCGAGATCCTCCTTCGCATCGTCGGACTCGTCTAATTCATCGATTTCGTCCGTCTCAGAGGCCAGCTCCGCCGCATCCTCAGCGTTTACCGCGCTGGCCTGCTCCTCCGTAATCTCTTCCAAGATCTCTTCGCCTACATGGTCTTCGTCAGCCTCTTCGATCGTCCGTTCAGTCCCCACGGGACGAAAGGGAGGGAACGACTTGAGTGGAGATGTTATGAATTCTTTGAATGGCGAGTGCTGCACCCCGCTGACAATGTTATCGTTCTCTCGAACGGCCTCGGGTGACAGGTAAGGCGAAAATTCGGATCGCGGAGGCGAGGCGGCGGTATCAGTGGGCCCCCCTGGCCCTGCGTCCTCCTGTTCGCGTGTAGGAGAGGAGGACGAAAGATATTCTGGCGGAGCCGAGGAGGCCTTGCGAGATGACTTGCGGGTGGTCGTGGATGCTTTGGGTGCTGTGCCTTTGCGGCTGCGTGGCTTTGGAGGGGGACGCACAGGAGAGGATGATTCTGCGCCAGATTGGAAAACATTGTTATCTTCCCATCCGCTGTCCTCAGCGAACTGCGAACATCGTGAGTACAGGATATTAAGGGGCCACGCAGAGAAGCCTAACGCACATTTGAGGATCGACGGGTACGCGATCCGGCATCTTCAGCCTGAATGAACCATTCAATTGACGTGCTGTAGAAGCAATAAATAACGAGGACGCACCGTCTTCTTTGGCCGACTGACTTTACGGGGAGCAGGCTCTTCCTCTGGCTCGCTCTCTTCTGCGAGAACGGGTTGAGTGGGCTGGCCAGAGCGTGTTGGGGGAGCGCCGAGGGCAGGCTGAGCAGACCTGCGGCGCTTTTGCTAGGGGCTCGAATAAGTACGCCACCACGACACGCGTAATTGACGCGACATAACGCGTAACGCGACGTACTGCCTCTGGTTTAAGTTCGGCTTCACTTGATGGTGCGCGCGAGCTGCGACGAGAAGACCGGCGTAGGGGCTAGGCGTGACACGAGTCTATGAGCATGCAGGCAACGAGGCAACGGCGACATACTTTGTTACTATCCTCATTGAGGTAGCGGCCGGTAATACCGTCCTTAATACCGTCATCGCTTGCTAAACTACTCTCCTTCTTGACTTTATCCTTCTTGAGCTGCTTCACCTTGGGCTTGATTTCATCATTGAAGAGTTGTACTAATTTTGGTTTCGTGTAGGGAGTTGGGTATCTGATATTGTGGAAACCAAAGACGCCCAATAACTGATTGACTGTAAGGGTAGAAGGATCGAAGTCAGGGTCGAGATATTCGCCGAGGGCGATGATCTGGGCAGCAGTCATCGAGCGCGACATGATGAGTTTGGCTGTCACTGACACTGATTAACGTTGAGCAAAACAACTCAACACAAAACCGCGGCGCGTCATTAAACAGTCACAATTGTCACACTACAATTCGTCACACACACGTGCCTACATCACAAACCACTTCCAGTGCTAGGCTACTCAAACTTGGGTCGCGCCAATCCAGATGGGCCAAACCACCTTCCTTTCACCTGTGTTTACATGTTACTTTGACAGCGCAATCAAAGAAGACTAGGGCTTACGTAGTAGTTAAAGTACACCCAGGGGAAAAGGTCCTACATCCCAGATCAGAAGATGTGCTTGAACACGCAATCGATTCTCTCTTACCTTTTTCATATGATAGAACAGTCTAGGATGCATTGATAAATATACCGCGACCACTGATAGGATTTAAGAATGCCCTTACCTTCGCGGGGTTGCCTGATCCCCGACATAGTTGGCAAAGGACTCCGCCGGCACAAGTCCATATTTGAACTCTGCGAGTAGAAGTTCGCCATAGCCGGTCAGGAGCTGTCCGGTCACCGACAGGTCAGCCGCCAGACAATTTCATCACAAAAGAAACGCACAGGGCAGCTAGTGTATCCATTATATATGGCAGACCCAATTTTGCCGCTATCTAGAAAATGGAACAGATTTTCCGTCAACACAGGAGCCTGTTTGGTGATTGCTGCGGCAGTCTTGCTCGTAGGCAACGACGAGGCGTCACCGAGGGAAAAGATGTTGCTGTATTCAGGCTTCACGTGTTGCAGCGTTCCCTTGTCCACCTCCACCCATCCGGCTGCGTCCACGATCGCGCTGCCTTTGAGCACATCCAGAGGTCCCATCGGCGGTGTGACGTGCAGGAGCGTGTAATCTTCTTTGCTCTCCGTCCCATCGGCGACGTTTTTGAACACGGCCTTGCGGTTGGCCGTGTCGACGGATACGAGGTTGCGACCAAAATAGCCCCCGACGTCACGCTTTACGCGCAGCGCGTCCAGTGCTTCGGAGTACTTCTTCACGCTGAACATAGTCGGCATGCCTGTGAAAAAGTCGACAGTAATATGGTCCCTGCGACCAGTCTTGCGGTATCGATCCCAGGCCATCCACATGATCTTTTGCGGGGCTGCAGCGGGATTTGAACAGGAATCGTTAGTAGTTGGACGAGTAGTGGGCTGGAAAGGAAAGGAAAGGAAAGAGGGTGTCGA
The DNA here is from genome assembly GCA_003313725.1 of Russula sp. MG48. Lineage (NCBI taxonomy): Eukaryota > Fungi > Basidiomycota > Agaricomycetes > Russulales > Russulaceae > Russula > Russula sp. MG48. The sequence goes on along the minus strand of QLOS01002082.1, from coordinate 4,145 downwards.
GGGTAGCGTACTGACCTCCCGCGCACTTGATGACGCCTTGAGGCTGCGTGAAAATGGCGTGCCCCGCGCGGAGCGCATCGATGTCTTCCCAGACCTTGTCGCACGTCTGGTACGAGTATATGCTCGACACGCCGCTGGACGGATCCGCAAGCGCCTTGGGCAAGCCCTCGATCGCGCCGAAGTTCACCTGGAGCCCCATCGCGACGACGAGCGCGTCGTACGCGACCGTGCGGCCCGCGCTCGTGCGGACGGCATTGTGCGCCGGGTCGAAGGACGCGACGTTCTCGGGGATGTGCGAGATGTGCGGCGGGATGAGCTCCGAGAGCGACCGGCGGAGCGTCGACTTCTGCTTCAGGCCGGCGCCGACCAGGGTCCTGTTAAAATGGAACGCCGGGACACGGGACCCGAAGAGGTAAACTTTAGCGTTCTCAGAGAGGAATGCGAGCTATTATCGGACGCACCATCCGGGCTGTACAGTACATACGGAATGGGATCGCATTCTCGGTGAGCGGCGGGCAGGCAGGCAGAGGGGCAATCGACCCACGGACTCACCTGGTAGTGGTGGTATTCCGCAGCGTCTAGAATCGCGATGTCCCCAGCCTTCAGACGCTTGCCCGCGGTCTCGAAACGGTTGTACAACTGCTGGGCGACGCTGAGTCCGCCGGAACCTGTCCACATGCGGGTTTGAACGGGCGGGCAAAAGTGGGATCGCGCTCGATCATCATGTGGTCGAGGACGCACCTCCCCCCAGGACCAGGATCTTGAACTTATCCTTGGAAGACGCATCGGAGCTGGCCCATCGTGCTCGATCTACATCTACGTAGCGCCGGAGCGTGCTCGAAGCTCTCCGTATCGAGAGCATCCTACTTGAGCAGCTAGTTAAAGTAATAGAAAATCTCCTCGCTATCTCAGCGCCAAAAATGTCATGAGCATGGGAACTTGTTTGCTGCGATTGCGCAATTGCGCAATTGCGTCAATCCCAATTCAGGGTCGTGGCACATGGCACCTTTATTGCGGCTCTGCCATGATAAAATCTCTACAGTGTACTCGTACTAATCATCGTTCTCGCTGTGGCAACTGGCGCGCAGAAGTCTTTCCACACACCCACGACTCGTAGGTTGCAGTATACCGTGACGTTAGCGCTTATCATCGGATAATGAACAGAAGATTGTCCTGCCTAGTGTGGAAGCTGATTGAAGAGAAGAAGTGCGTTGGAGCTGCCTGAATGCGGCTTAAGTGGTGTTTACTACAGCCGAACGTTCTCACTGGTGCCCGTCGCGCGGAGAGGGGGGCCGATCACACAAAATTTGCGCCTAAATGACCGTCCGTCCCCATACTGTATATAGCGCGGAGGGGCCTAATAGCAGGAACTTGTGACTATGCCAAGCAAACTATTGTGATAAGTAATGACTCTACTAATGAGAAGGTGACGAACATCACACGACCTGCGTTCATGTGCAATTAAGCCGATAGGCTTAAGGCACCCGAAACGTATGTCGGACACAAATTACCCCCCTCGTTGCAAAGGTTACCTGTCCAACGGTTGTCGTGCACGGATGGGTCCCCCGCAAACTGTGAAGGTAGTGTGAAAGGGTCCGATTACCGATTGAGGGGGAAGCTATGGATTCATCGCAAGGAAGTAGCCTCAGTCGCTTTGCATGGAGGCAAGAACCCCACCATTGAGGTCACCATTGCTCAGTGCGGGACCCAGCGGGGAAAAGGCTTTACCAATGGCATTTCCCTCGCTCACGCGGTGCCGTTACTATAACCGCGATGAGTTCGGGGAAGACGGCTTGAAACATCCCACGTTCACGGAAGCGCCAAACAGCGTGCAAAGTGTAAGGCGCAACCGCTCGGCACCCAGCACCATTCTGTAACTGAGGGATTGAGTCATACATGGGTCAGCATCTATTTCCGTCAACCCCAGCTGATCCGAGGAGAGCATATATGCCCCAAGGCACGGAACGCCCCCGATAGCGGCGAAGAAAGTGTTTCTAAGCCTGGCGCCAGCAATTGAACTGCGGAGCCGGTCAGCCTCTGGAACGAGTCTCCACAATGCAATACGGTTCCCATCCCAACGAAACTAGGGGGACGAGGGTTGTTTCTCCCACCGGATCGGCACATCTGTAAGGACGCTTTGCGTCGGAGACCTCGGGGGCGAAGGATTGTTCGCTCGTTACAGTATAGTGACGGACATCGCGACGTTATCGACGTCGTCGGTAGGTAATTTGGAATTCTAGTCTGACGACGAGCGCGTTCTCTATCCCGTTTGTTTGTTGGCAAGGTCCGCAATTTAAGTCGTCAACAGTCGTCCTGGAGCAGGTTCAAGTCTCCAGGGATCGTGTTCGAGAATAGATGGTGAGAAGGCTCCAATGGAACAAGTATATGGTTTCTCAATTGAATGATCAGCCCGCGAGTAAAATTATACGGAAGATCGTTAGCTTATAAGTACTAAAGCCAAGCCAAGCAAGCGCAGGACCACGAGGTAGCGTGCGAACGGAGCCTTTGAATGCGATCAGGGATGCGAGTGGGTAATATTATATTCCACATTAGAGCCCCGGCCGGTCGTCAGTGGTGACGATGCGCCTTTTGACGCGGGTTCTAAAAATGGGGAGATAGCATCCGCTGTTCATAACGTAGTCGGAAATCATGGTATCCACATCCCTCGCCACAGCATGCTGTGTCTGCACAGTCAAGGGCAATCTCAGAACGGACGTCGGCCTTACATCAGATTGATTGATGCGGGCTGTGCGTAGTATGGCGGCAGAACGCCCAACGGGGCGGGCACCATGTCCACAGAAGGGCTTGTAACGGTGAGAGGATAAGAAGATTACAGGTAACGCAGAGTCATACGTGACTCATAAGAAAAGGAATTGAATCCAATACATGGAGGGGAGAGGGCAGCAGAACAAATCGCGTTCTTGTCACCGCATGGTTCAGATGCCGGTTGCCGGGCCGAGATCATTGTGTCATGGTTTGGCAGGTTTGCGGACGCGGACGCCGCAATAATCACCAAACGAGTTGTGGCTGGAATGCCAGTACCGGCCCCTCTAATCTAGCAGCTACTAATTCCCAATTCGCCGTTACCAGGTGCCTGTCATCCGCCGTCTCCTCCCATACAGCTGGACTGCATCCTCTTGTCTCATCCTACACCTACACCTACACCTACGCCTACCAACTATAATTTCATTCTCTCAACTAGCTGGCTAGCAAGATTAATTCCTCAAAATTTCTATGAATTCTGTACGCCTGGGACGTCCAACAAGTAGAAACAATGTTGTCGGCTTGCCCTCGAGTCCGCGTGCGCGCTCCGTAGGGCGATATGACACACGGAGAGAGACCGAACGAGACAGAGACAGAGGCACAGAATACCGCTCCTACCGTGGCACGCCAGCACCAGCACCCATACCCGCTCCCACACTCGCGGCCAGGTCGCGCTCCGTGCAGGCGAGCCGTTCGATGGCAAGCCTAATGCCGCAGCCCCGCGGCGGGCCATCATCGTCATACATGGATGTACCACCACTTCCGCGACAACGGCGCTCCGGCGCATCGCCGGAGTCCAGTACCAGCTCCGCGTCATTCTCGTCGGCATCAGGGTCATCGCCTTTTCTGGGCCGGATGAAGGGGCGTGGTGGGTACGTGTCGTCGCGCACGAGCATGGAAGATGAGTCCGAGCCGCGCAAGGAGATGCGCTACGAGCGCGGTGGCGAGTTGCGCCAACGGAGGGTCGTCGAACCCGAAACAGCAACAGGTGCGCTCATGACCGATTCTTTGGCTGGGGTCCGTGTGCTTATATTCTGGATTAATCAGGGGACGTCGGAGGAGACGAGCGAGGATATGGCATATCACTCTGGTCACAAGTCGCAATGGCGGCGAATAGTCTGACTATAAGCGTATCAAAGGCATGGGCATCTAACATTGCGGCTTATTCGGGCGAGCGTGCGTCCTACCTTTCTTCCTTATAAGTATGAATCACTTATTCTGTCATGGACGCAGGGACACCGCCTGGCGGAGAGTCACGCCTTACGCGTGCCATGAAGGCATACCACATCGAGAAGGCGCGCGACCCAACGGACCTACCACCTTGGTTGTTCGAGGAACATGAGCGCCGCCCGCTCGGCCAATCAAGCACAAGGAGCCGGCAC
>QLOS01002081.1:0-15171 GCA_003313725.1 Russula sp. MG48 | reverse complement strand
GACCTTGATCGCACGGCCACTCAACTCCTCGTCACTTCTTCGACGTCCGCTTTCTTGCGGGAGCCGTGATGATAGGAAGCGAGGGAGCCATGATTGATGGCGTAACTTGATAGCTATTCGAATCGCACTACCCAATGGACCTTGCCCTTGAGGATTAGGGAGAAGTGAGGAAAGAAAGGAGTTCCCTGTATGCCATGAAAGTTGATGGTGTGTCTCGAATGAACGGGAAGAAGGTAAAGAGGTAAGGGTGGCCAAGGTCGCGAGAGCCTGCTTGTAGGCCCGCGCAGCTGGGAATTACCACTTAGAGTGAGTTGCGGCGCATATACGACGGAGCGCACCTTCGTTTGCTGAATCAGCTTCTGACGGAGAGCCCTGTGTCACATCGCCATAGGTAAGCGTGAGTTTTGGAAGGGAAAGTAAGACATAAAACGGGGTTAGGGTTACACGCCGATCCGGCCAACAGTACGCCGTACCGACTGACCTGACGCGCAGTGTGCATGGGGGGCATGAAGTACATCTCATGTGAAGCATACCTTTTGGGTAGTATGGGCACCAGAGGGTAATGAACCCAGAACAGCGAGGGAGGTCTGTCGGGACAAGTTGGACTGAGGGCTGTTTTCCGTAGCAAGGGAATGACGCACGGTTACGCTCGAGTCGCGGGATAGTTCTGCCTGTATTACCGAAGTGTCTTGCGCTGAGCTAGATGCTGCAGCCAATGCTATAATATACCACGCCAACCACATTCGTTTTCTTGACGGCACATGCCGCTTGCTGACCATTCGGAACCAGGGATTATGGGGTGACGGTACAGAAGGTTACTTGGGGAGGATATGCGGCGATGTGCAATGTCGTGCTAGTCAGCTTGGGGGTTTGCGCGGACCAGTCCACACAATCCACTGGCACACAGTGAATTTGCGGGGAGCCAAAACCAAAGGGACACGTCACACGGTCACGGCGGTAGGCGGCCCGCCCATTCCTGTGTCCATGGGTGATGCCTCAGACCGTCTTCATTGCGTGCCTCTTTTCGCGCTAATTAAAAATGTTGACTTTCCATAAGACTAAACTTCCGATCACGGATTCCATCTGTTTGACAATTGTCATGTTACAGGATACGGCGCCTATTCCGGATATGATTTTTTTTCTTCATATTACATAAGCTGGCACACGGTCGGTCTTAGCTGATCCCTGCGGTTCCTGTATTTCCGACTCAGCGCCTGAGACCACTGGCAAAGCCCAACTAACCGAAGCTCGGACTCGGACCCTTACTGATCCCGGTCTTTTTCTGTTTCACTCAGCAAACGGACAATCTATCCCTTTTTCTTGCTAGTCCTCTCTGCACTCGCATTTTCCCAATAAACCTACTTGGTCTCGTGTCTTGTCATGCAAGTTGCTGACCTTGAACCCCACATCCACGCCATTCTCTCTGCACCCGGCATCGACCTCAGCACCATCTCTGCCAAGCGCGTCCGCCGTCGCTTACTCGAAGAAGAGGGTGTGTCCCAGGATTTGATCAAGGACAACAAGAAAGCGGTTGACGACCTCATCGCCGCCGTCTTCGCCAGAGTTTCTGAGGAAAAGGGCTTCCAGCAGGACGACGAGGGCGATGCGGGGGGGGACCGCGCAGAATCCGCGGAGCCCGCGGCCGTGCCCAAGAAGCGCCCCCGCGCTTCGAGGGACGATCACGGCAACAAGGCATCGGCGAAGGCGACCAAAATTTCGACGGCCGACGACGAGGAGCTGGCGCGACAGCTCTCCGAAGAAATCAATGGACGCGGGCGGACTTCTCGCTCCGGTGCTGCTTCCACCGCATCCTCTACGCGCGGTGGCCGTGGGCGCGGTAGTGGACGGGGGCGCGGGCGCGGGCGAGGCGCCAAAGCCAATGGCGCAAGAAGCGCGGATACCATCGACGACTCGGGTAACGAAGGAAGCGACGGTGACCACTCTAAGAAAAAGAGGGGCGGGGGACTGTCCAAGGAATACAACTTGAGGTATGTCTGTGCGCGTCGTAGTTCTTACCTCATCATTCATATCATAATGCTCTGCACCGCAGCGAACCTCTGGCTGCACTTGTTCAAGAAGACTCGCTTTCTCGGCCACAAGTCGTTAAGAAGTTGTGGGCATATATTAAATCTAACAATCTACAAAACCCGTCGAACGGGCGAGAGATCATGTGCGACGGTGCGCTGAGGGCGGTATTTAACACCGACAAGATTGACATGTTCAAGATGAACAAGGAGCTTGGCAAGTAAGTGTCTTTGTCATATAGCTGATGAACCGTGCTAACGAACGCGCCAAGACACCTATCGGAACCCTCGGAAACCACAGCGTAGCTCGCTTTTCCTTTTTTATCCCTGGCCTGTCTCTCCCACCTAAATACATCGTCCTCCACCTTTCCGCTTTCTGTCATCAGCTTATTCGTTATCTTCATTCCTATTACCGCCCGCGCAACGGATTCACTCTTCCGACTCAGTAAAAGCGTAAACATGTAGCGCCTTAATTATTGCCTCATCTGTACGGAGCATCCCTCTAAACCTCGTTGGGTTTTACCTCTTGTTTGTAGCACGAGCACGAATGTTCGCATTTTTCTTCAACAGGACCTCTGTTTCACGCGCTTCTTACTAGGCGTTCATTGCGCCACCAAGAAGCTGCCATGCGATAAGCTTCTAAGTGAGTGCTTGGGGCGTAAGTCCTTCACCTGCATTACAATTTTCCCGATTCCCTTGATTTTCCTGCATTCCTCTTGGGCATTCCTTGCGCGTGTCGTGTTGAGGATGCCCTGATCGGAAAAGCGCTTGAGATACCTTCGCCTACAGTGTCAGGTACGATGCGGTCACCGGAAGTAGCGGGCCAACCTGAGACAAGTTTCTTCCTTGAAGTCTGAGTGTATCTTGCGATTGTACCTGCGCTATTTTTGGCCAAAATGTTCGTGACACTCAAAGAGTCGACGTGAAAGGGGTGCTCACTTCACTCCTACGTGCCTCTTCTTCATACGCGTGACTTTGGTGGATCAAAAAGTGATCACTCAGCACGTAGAATGAGACCCCAGACAAGTACATCTCAAACAAACATGCCGCCTTGTTTCCGCCATACCCTGTGAATCGTTCGTCGCACCTATCACAAACGCGTTTGGACCGTATAGCCCAAAACAATGTCGAGCTGAAACGGAAAAAAACTCACCAACCGGCGGCATCTTTCTTAACTACTACGTATGGCTCGTATGCTGGCTGATACTGCGTCACCTTGTAGATCCCTCCAGGCTTGGCGGCGTAAAATCGGCGATATTCGGTGCTGTTGTGACCGGCGGCAAAGGACGCGTGGAAAGGGGCGATACGATTTGCGCGCACCAGGTCTAAGAGGGCCTGTGGGGGAGGGCGGGAGGTCCATCAAGAGGCTGAAACGGGAAGCAACGGCGACTCTCGAAATGGCGCATACATGCTTATCTCGCGGAAAGACCCCTTGATCCCTACCTTCCGCCTGCTTCGCGTATTCGAACGCGGGCAGAACGAGCGCAGCGCTCCCCTCGCGAACGCGCTTTGCCACGGGGTTCGCTCCGTCGCGCAAGAGGGCGCGCACGGACGCGCGCCAGTCGGTGCATACAGCAAAGTCAACATCGAGCAGTAGCATATATGTGGTGCGCGCGAGCAGACGCGCAAGATTGCGCCAGGCGTTGAAGGCGCGCGGGAACGGGGAGAGAACGAGGTGGATGTCCGCGCGTGCGGCGAGAGCGGGCGAGTTGGTGACGAGTGCGTCCAGGGCGAGAAGGCTATTATACAGCGTGGGTGATGATGATTTGCTAGAGGATGTTGGGAGAGGTATGTGGACAGTTACGGAGAGCGGACCTAAGGCCAGAGTTAGGTCGTGTTTTTTCAAAGAACCCCCAGGACCATGTCTTCGTATACTGCACTTCTTCAGACGCTAGACATACCTTCGTACCGCGAGGCGAGTTTCCGCAGCACCTCGAATCTATTGGGGGTTACTAATGTTGTGATCGTGATGTCATCCTCTTCAAAAGACTCGGACGCCTTGTAAAAGTATGGGAATATTTTCATAGGGTGCATGGAGTTAGAAAACGCTTTCGACAAGAAGCGCGACTCGGGCATGGCAAACCACTCAAGAGACCAATCCTGTTCGGCTGAAGAAGCACCTTGGAGCATTTCACCCAGCAGCGGAGGTTCGTCTTGAGAAAGAGCGGCCCAATAGAGCACGGGATCTGTAGTGAGCAGTTCGAGACTAGACAAGAAATCGTCCAGGTTCGTGTAGCTTGCCGCTTGCCGTGTCACCAGCGCCCGAGTCGTCGGTGCTAGATCACCGTAACTCGTCGCAGGACCTGAGAAAACATCGCCGAAAACCTGCCGAGTCCAGAGAAAGCCAGCGCGGAACTTGGAAACATCGAGGGCGAAAGAGGTCGAGCAGTCCCTCACGAAAGGGCACAGAAGCAAGAACGAGGTGGTGTAGAGGCAGGACAGAAACACGTATGCAAAGAGGAGGCCAGAACAGAGGCGCATGACGGCCATGGCGGAGTTGTCAGACATCCACCACAATTTTCAGACAGCTGGCTTAGCAGTGGCCAACCGTTATGAATGCCAAGTCGAATGTTCACATCACTCGACATTGCCCACGGTCCCCACCCTCTATGACATTGGCGTCGTGTGTCAGCTGGATTGTGCACCACCAATGTGATGCAAGTCAAGACGAATCGGTCACAGTGCATCATCACAACCACGAGAAAGACTACGTAGCACATAGAAAAGGACTACAACAAACCACCAAGGGGCTTCTCCAGCCGGTTATCAGTTCAGATTCTGCAGCTTCATCCATTCCTTGTCATTAGCATTAAAGTCCACACCCTTCCCTCCCCACCACACCCTAGCCCGCTCTCCTCCCCCTATAGCGTCTTCCAATGCTTCCTCTACGTCGCACATGCGGTACTGTACCGGCAATCCGCTTTTGTCCCACCACTGAAGAACCTCTGGCCGATCGTGTCGCGTCGCACCCACTAATACGTCTTGGTCGAAAAACAACTGCAGCCCGCTGTTCATCCACCACTGCAGCACGTCAATGTGCCCGTGGCAGCTCGCATGATACAGCGCCTGGCGATCGTACGTGTAGTCGAGGCCAGAGTGAGCCCACCACGCGAGCGCCGCAACGTGTCCCGCTGCACTGGCGGTGTCCATGACGCGGCCTACTTTTAGCGGGAGACGGGCACGCTGCTGACGCCACCACTCGAGCACCTCTAGCTTGTTCTTGGCAGAGGCATGCTCGAGCGCAGCTTCCGTGTATTCAAATGGTAGACCGGATTCAAGCCACCACTTGAGAGATTCGACTTGGCCGGCACGCGACGCGCCGTCGATGGCATCTACGATAGCGCGCTCGTCGGGGACTGGAAAGACCTCCGGGTGCACCGTATGCATGGTTTGCCACCAATTGAGTACGTCAACGCGGCCATGGTGCGCGGCAGTGATGGGAATTAAATGACGGCGAAATATTTCGCAGAAGAGCGGACGACAGTGGCGGAAGAGGTAGCTGAGGATGTGGATATAAGAGAAGCGAACAATGAGTCTCGCGCCAATGGAAGTTGGAGGTCGTAATGTTGGTTCACAGGAGACTAGTAGAGGCAAGTAACCAGTGAGAAGGGCATGGTCTGTCGAGGAAGCGCGCGTCCATGGCAGAGGCTGAGGTAGGGATGTGGGCAATCCAACGGCCTTAGCCAATTCCCAGTCCCCCACCTGATCCATGATATCTGCCATAATCTCAACGGGGAGAGGAGGGATACGCGAGGCCCGGGAACGAGGGGTGCGGATGGTTTGTGTGGAGGACCTCGACCCCACAGGCTCGGTCGCACCAGAAGATTCGGCGGAGGACGCGTTGCCTAATTGGGGACTCAACGTCTTTGAATGATTGGCATCACTTGATGGGACGTCTGGCGACGGAAAGAATGGCAGGTTTGCCGGTTTTGTGCCTTCGCCAGCTGGATTGCAGCGAACACTTTCTGGTGGAAAGGCATACAATCGTCGATCGTGGTGGACCAGCCTACAGGCAAGCTCCATCTGCGTCCCATCCGTAGGAAGCGACCGAACAGAACAGAACAAGTGCAGTTGTTGGTAGGTCAATCGTCGATATGCATCGTGGACCAGATCAGCAGAGGATGGCAAAAGGGGGGTCAAGAGTAGTGCCTGCTCTGAGTCAATCGAGCGAGGCTGCAACGAATGCGTCAGTCGGTGGGGGAAAGGGTCCGATCAATACTTCGTGAGACGTCATCACACGCACCTCAAGTTCTGAATCTGACGAGTAGCATTCATGACAGCCTATCCCCGAGTCTGCCACGGATGCGGGACGGGTCTGCACAGACTGTACCATTTTCACGACCGATCTCGCAGCAGTCACACAGCGAGCGGAGTGGGAATTTGAAGTGTCCGCAGGAAAGAGGCACAACGGTGCGTGAGTCTCACGGGAGCGTCCGTAAATCTGTGGAGTGCTGTGGGGTGTACACTGTGTACAGAATTAGAATTATGCTGTCATTTCTGGGCCGGCCGGCATCATTCTGCCGGGGCCAGTGCCACGGCGGCCAGTGGCGCTTGGACCATTACTAAATTAAGAAACACAGTAGCCTTACTAGTATTACATTCTCCCTTTCCAATGCACTATGATCGACGTGCGAGGGCATGTGAAAACGGCCTGAGTCTACTTCTCTTATTCACAATTTAGCGGCCAAATCTCTCAGTTCTGGCACAATGTCGTTCCCCTTCCCTTTGACTAGGTAATCTCTAATGTTCGTAAGCGCTCGTACTTCCATCTTCCTCTGCGAGTCGCGTGTCGCGGTTCCCAGGTGTGGAAGGAGTGTGGCATTTGGGAAATCAAGGAGCCGCGGATTGACCGCAGGCTCGTTGGGGTAAACGTCCAGGCCAACAGCGCCCAACTTCGAGAGGCCGTGATGAGCCGCAATATCCACAGAGTGGCTTGGCTGACGAAAGACTCACGTGTCCATCCCCCAGCGCTCTGATCAGTGCAGCCTCGTCGACGACCTTCCCTCTGGCCGTGTTTACAAGGACGGCGCCTCTCTTGAGCTTCCGGATTATCTCCTCGCCAACGAGACCTTCCGTGTCCGGTCTCAGAGGAACATGCACGCTCAGCACGTCCGCAAGGCCCAAGAACTCGTCTAGTTGCTCCTGTCCGAAGTACTCGCACCAGTCTGGTGCCTCCTCCACTCTCCTTCGCGAGTGATAAATGACACGCATCGGAAAAGCCCGTGCCAGTTCAGCCAGGCGAAACCCGATGCCTCCGAGACCAAGAATTGCCAGTGTCTTCCCCGTGAGATCGTGGGTGAGGGAGGACGAGATATCCCTGTTCCACCGCCCAGCTCGTAAGCTGCGTTCACCCAAAGAGAAATGCCGGAATGCTGATATTATTAGGTACAGAGCGGTCGTTGCCGTTGCGTCATCGACAGCAATGGACGTGTTAGAGACGGTGATTCCTGGGAAAGCAAAGGGGATATGTCAGCCTTTCCGACAGAGCGTGGGTATATTCGGAGCACTAAAGGTAAGAGCCGTCTTGATGTACCTTTCTCTTTACACGCGTTGACGTTAATCTGGTCATAACCTGCCCCATTATGCGCTATCCACCGTACCCCAGGGGGCAATGCTGTGATGAGTGCACCGTCGAACACCCCCACACGTTCTGCCGACGAATTTTCACGATAAACTGCCACGGTGCCCTCGTACCTCCCTCCTTCCTGCAGATTCTTGACAAAGTCCGCACGGTCGGGGGAGTCCATATTCTACGGAGAGAAAAGAAGCCGTGATGTAGAGAGTGGATATTCAGGCGGAATGGGGCGCACTAACGACCACCTCGGCCAGGCCATCAAAGAGCTGTTTTGTTTCCTCGTGGGCCCATACCAGATCACCTACAGTAGGTCCCAGCACGAATGTTGGGAGTATATCCATATCATAGGGACGCAGTGCTTACCACAAATCAATATACGAGGTAGAGTCATGATTTGTTTTGGGACGCGCCAAGTGGGTGAGAATGAAGATGTGAGGAAGTGATAAGCACATATAATGTTCCCGCGGGTGGGCACTTATACTTATATCCACTCTCTGCCCTCCGCCCATGACCCTTTCAAGTGCGGCGAGGCGGTCCGTGCGACATACGGGGAAAATGAGGGGAGTGAGGCTTCAGTGACATTAACGAGGACCCCTGGGGTCCTCCACGAGGCCCTCTTCAATAACTTCCCGGAGAATAATCGCAATCATGACATGGGTCACTAAGCATAGCGTAGATTACCTCGTTCCAGCAGGATATGAAGATAATCGCATATGTTCAAACAAAAGTATTCAAGGTAAAGAGTCGCATGCTAGGGTCAAATAGCCCCGCCTAACGAAACGTTCTAATCTACTTGCTTGCACCATACCGCGTCTTACGGCCCCAGTCGAATGGAACATAACGGTATTTGATCATGTGTCTAGGAAACGATTAAAGGGTGGATCGACGCCATAGAACGTGTCGCTTACTGTAATTGCCTTCTCATGGTCAAGACGAACAAGACACAGAAGTACAACACGAGGATTGGCCAGTACACTGGGACGTCGAACACGGATGAGAAGGTCATGAAGAAGGAGACCAGGGTTGCGCGCGTGGTAGACAGCCTGTACATGATGTGGTGGACGCGGTCAGCAATTGCCGAAGCGAAGGTATGCGCCGGGGAGAAGTCGTACCAAAACTGCCATTCAGGGAGCCGGCGAACGAATGGGCGGAACTCGTCGTCACGAGCGCTGGGAAGGGGCGACGGCTCGTCACCTTCGCCGCCTTCCAGTTCGTCTGCCATCAGGTCATCCTCAAGGGAAGGGTCGAATTTTGGTTGTAAAAAGGCAAGGAGCAAATTGAGGAGGTAGATGGCATGCGCATCTAGAAGCATGTCCATAAATGAGTGGACATCCACACAAAAACCTGGAAGGGCTTACAGCAAACTAGACGGAATCGTCACGATTAAGAATAATGTCAAGAAAGGGGCGAGAGTGACGTACCGATATACCACTGTACACATCAAAATGGCAAAAGAGATACCAGGCATGAGTGGTAGTATTCAGGGGTACCCGATGGAACACGTACGCCTTGCGTATACACGATACGTAGCTCAAATAACGCGATCGTTACGGTAGTTCCGACCCAGCGGTACAAGGTATGAGGAGTGACGCGGTCAAGAAGCTGCTGGTATTGTCGCTTTATGCGTGCGTATGTCGCAGGGATGTTCTGAAGAGAGGCGGAGGTTTCTCCAGTTGCTTCCGAAGACGACATCATCTTGGCTCTGGACCTTAACGTAGACTTGTGAACCCTAGGCTAGAAGATCTTGACTTCCCTTTTTTGAATGAGTTATTATATGGCGAATATAATAGCCCGAGAAAGGAGCGAACTATTACAGTACGGGGGTGTGGGATGAGGACCGTGAAGGGGCAAGTGATGACAATACATGCACTGCGTGTTCCAATTGGCCGCCGTTGTCTTGCTTATGTAATACGATCAGGTGCTACCCTGGCCAGTTCCGTTCCGAAGTCTGTCACGGTCCACTGGCAGCTCACCATGAGCAACGCACAAGCAAGTACGGGTGAAAATGACATCGCTTTTATGGCGTCCTTACTCTATCATCACATTGTGGTCCACGTCCCATCTGCCCACCCGTCACACTCACGCTCATCTCCCCTTTTTGTTGCCTTGCAAGGGCCACAAGGCTCGGGAAAGACCGTTGTCACTGAATGCCTTAGAAACTTACTCACTGACAATACCAACGAACAATATGGTCCCTTCAATGTAGCCACGCTTTCGATCGATGACCTCTATCTTCCTCATGCACAACTGAAGGCACTCGCTTTGGCACACCCAGAAAATCCATTATTACAGGGTCGTGGTCACCCGGGCACGCATGATATCGCGCTTGGTCTTTCGCTTCTCCGTTCACTGAAGGAGATAAACTGCTCGCCGACGAATAATCTGCGCATCCCGCGCTTCGATAAAAGTCTTTTTGACGGCGAAGGAGACCGTCTCCCAGAATCTGAGTGGACCCTGATCCACGGACCCATAGATGTCGTGCTGCTCGAGGGCTGGTGCGTGGGGTTTCATCCACAGTCGCGCCAATATATCGAGCAGCGCATAAATGAGGCCCCATCTGGGCTTGATGGGATGTTCGATTGCTCTGCGTACTCTTTGGAGCACATACTCGATGTCAATCAGCGACTCGCTGAATACGTGAAGTGGTGGGATCTCTTCGACATCTGTGCCCAGGTGTGTGACCCCCATTTATCCCACATTAACTTCGTTTGCCATATCTGCGGGATGGAATTACTAGATCTCCCCCCCAGGCCTAAGCCCCTATGTGCCCATATATAAATGGCGTTTGCAACAGGAGCACGAGATGAAGGCCAAGAATAATGGACAGGGGATGACGGATGAGCAAGTCAAAACGTAAGCCCAAATTTCTAAATCTTCGTCCTCCCAGGCGTCATATAACATCTCGTGTAGATTTGTCGATCGGTACATCCCAGGATACCATTTTTTTGGTGCTAGCATAGTAGCCGGCGGATACGATGAACAGACAGGGTTACGACTTTCCCCTCCATGGATGAAAGACGAGGACGAAATAAGACACCAGGAGATAGCAAGATGTCTTCGCGTCAACATCGACGGAAACCGCCGTGTGAAGGAGGTCGAGTACTGTAGGCACTGATGGCCTGGTAAGTCAACAGGAGGTTCGGCCCGGAGAATCATCTCCCAAGTTCGACCATCCCCTACCATGCACCGTGTCATACCCAGAAATTGCAATACCCCCGACTTTGCGCCTGGGTATATTGTCGCGCGGGGATTTCCTCTGAGTGAGGGAGAGAAACTCTGCATTTGTAACTGAAGGCGCTGCATGTGACTATCTATATACAAAGCCCAGGGCACGTCTTTGTATGTATTGTAGCTATACATGCTGTACCTTACAAACGCAAGGTTTCTTGTTTTTTTTTTCTTGAGATTTGTAGTCCGTAACATACACAATGGTATAGACGCGGTCCCGGGTCGGGCCGATTTTAGACTAAAGACAGGTGGGCTACTGTATTACTGGCTAGTGGTGTCTAGCGCTTGGTACGGAGAGAAGTGACGGTAGGAAGGGGGTTGTAAACAATGAACCGGGCTGATATAAACCAAGCCCTCGCAGCGACTCGCGCTCAGAAAGAATGACGCGTGAGGGGGCCAACATCGGGAAAAACTTACTTTGTTAATCGTGGTTAACGAACAGTTAATTTAGGCCCTGTTCGGTTGAAATAATTTCGGATTATAATCCGGATTATTTAACCAGATTGGCTGTGATTGAGTGGCTGAGCTTGTTTCACCAAGAATCGATTATTTTTTTTGGCGGTACAATCTGGATTATAATCCGAGATTATTTCAGCCGAACAGGGCCTTAGGCTCTGTTCGGCTAAAATAATCTCAGATTATAATCCAGATTGTACCGCCAAAAAAAATAATCGATTCTTGGTGAAACAAGCTCTTGGAGTTTGAGGTTGTCACGCAAGGAATGATGGGGGGTGCCCGCCGAACAGATCTTCTGTTCGCTACGCTACTATCGTCCCTAAGTACTATGCCTGTATACTACTGTTTATCGCTCTCGATCTTATCCGCAATCTAAAACTGATCTCATCATCCCTGGATGTCTCATTAAGACATCCTGAGTCACCTAGTACCGATCTGGCTAGTGCCGGATTGGTCCTCCCCCAACACTCCCCTTCAAGCCGGTACTAGCCCCCAGCTCTGGGTATACTATATATCTATTTATTTTTCGGGTGTTATCAGGTCCCGATTACTAATATAATCACTATTATGAACTTCTCGGAATGTCAACAGTTTTCGACGATGTGCACGGCGCCTTCTATCCTTAGGTCTCTATGCCCTGAGGATGCGCTTTAACGTGCTTCCGTACTGCAAGCCTTGGCAATACGCGACATCAACACTTAGACTTTAAGCCCAGTCACGTTCGCCATGCTCGCGTAAATCGCGTCCCTTGCAATATACTATAGGAGTAGACTTCGACTCCTTTTTATTTTCGGATTACTCTTGCGACAACTCTGGATCGCTTCTCGATGTGTGATTATCACTTGCCAGTATCAGCATGCCCCACTTCTGGCGCTATCGCGCAGACTATCACGTGCACTATCTCTGTCTTGCACGGTGTCGAGCATCTCTTATGCTCCCGGTAATTCCGCGTGTGAATTGTATGCTGCACTCTATGCTTCAGCATGTATCGTGCGAGTTTCTGTCTGCCTCTCCACCAGATCTATTAGACTGGTGCATTCACCATACCTGGCGGTGCATATAACTCGATATAATCGTGTCCAGGTCTTACCATTGTTAGTCCTTTGACACCAATTTTGCACAGCTAAACCGAATGTCCATTCTCTGGATATCGGTCTCACACTCTAGGGAATACTATCCCTGGGCCTAGGAATCGCTTCCCAGAGTTGGTCAAGCTCTGTTCAATCGTGCGTTCCCTTTTATACTGATCTGAGGATTCTGTTAATCCCTTTTAGGCTTTTGGACTATCCCGCGCTGCTTTCGCGTGTATTTCTCCGTGAGCAACGTGGGTTACCATTAATGACGCGTACATCTTTCGCTCTTCGATGTCGCATCTTTGTTACTGTCAACAAACTTCCAAGTCCACTTCTGTTGGAGTTGGGTCTCCTCGTTTTCACCCACTCTGACCACTCTTAGGATCTACTGATGTCCCTTTGGTCGTTGGGTCCATTGCCAGAGATTGCGACGTGCGCAAATTCTGCCTCTGGTGGAATTCTCGCGCTTTCCTCATCTTCTCCCTCTGAATCTGAGAAGGGGTCAGCTAAGCGTCTGTAATTGGGACGTTTTCCCTTAGTCTTGCGACGCGAAGGTTCCTTTGAACCTATTTCTTCTTCCACTGGCAATTATTCGTATTTCCTCTTTTAGAGCATCATCCGGAGCCTCTCCTATACTTCGCGGGGCGCTCCGTGTGTCCATAGGTACAACAGTTGATATCCTGCTTTTCGTTTTTGCAGTCTCATCTGTGTCCTTCGGTGTACGTGCGTGCTTCCCGTTCATGTGTAGGTGGTCCGAGTTGCGTGTGCTCCCCTCCGCCTCCCCTTCACGCGTAACTTAGGATGTTACGGCGATCTCTTCTGGTGGGGTATAGTCTGGAGGACAAGGGAATCGAAAATTCCTGGAAGTAAATACTTTGGCGCGTAAACGCGCTCAGGACTTTGGCAACATTTTCCGTTGCACGATCTGCCCTAGTACATCACCTATATAGGTATGATGTATTTTCCTAAGTAGATTTCTCACTCCACCATCTTTTTTATATGATGTGGAATCATCTAACACTGTCTAAGTTTGTGAATTATTTCACAGACATGCCACACGCTATGTGGCGCGTTCACTTGGAAGTTATGTGTCAATGTCGAGCTCCCCTTCAAGCTCAGGGGTGATACTGCCGCGCTGCCAGTCAAGTCATCTTAGACTCGGTGAATCCAAAGTTCGCAGTGAATTCTATGCTTGTGAGTGTGTTATATTCACACCATAACTCATTCTCTATTCGACGCGCGTGGTGTACTCTTGACCCGTTGCTCATCGCACCATGTGCGAAGGCTCGCGGCCGCTACATATGATAATGTCATAAATTATTCTCCATTTTTATGGAGTCATTTTCACACTTCCCCAAAGATCCATATCTTATATGGTCATCGAACACTGTCGTCCATGTGATGTCAACGTGAAGTGTTTAGGTTCTTTTGGCTGTTTCTCTCCAGCATATATAAAACAATCCAGTTAATGGATATCCTGTCCACGCCAAATCCGCGGACTCAAGTCTTATAATATAACTTCTGCAGGTCACAATATTTAACGTGTCCGCAGCGTAAATGTCATGTCACTTAGCCCTAAGCGCCTTCTGCGCTGGCAAACATGCTAGGACGTAAGCTTTCTTGTTTGGCATAATATACGCCTGGTTTTATCACTTTGCCTTCACGCCAGAGGCTATACACTCTTCGTGTGGTCGAACAAGTGTGAGCGTGTCATCTGTTAATGCGCACGACCATTCTTCTATCACCTATTTCCCAATCGGGATCGAGTGATCCCTATTGGTGAGGACGTTCCTCGGAGTGCGTCACTTCTCGTTAAGCTGCACAGTCCAGGTTCTGCGACAATTTATTATCATGTAATTCGATGTCTCAGCTTTTTATGCTGGCAAACGTTATATATGACTCTCAGCAGTGTCTGATTCACTAACTGATGTTCTCTAGGAGTCTCTGAGTCATGCTGTGCCATCCTGCTCGGCACGTCAGTTCCTTTCATAACTCTGGTATGTGCACGCGGTGGTTGCGGCAAACTTTTTGGACTCGTCAAATGTAATCGTTTCGACCATCAATGATAGAAGACACGATTGTTATTGACATAAACTTTTAACAGTATCATACCGTAACTTTCACTGGTGTCTATAATATCTGATTTCTCTGCGGTCTCGCATAATTAAGTGGTTACAAAAAATCGTATGATCACCGCGGCGTTAATCATGTCTTCGCCCACGTGGATCACTAAGTTTTGGTAACGTTTTCAGCTGGCTTGAGCTTCTCATTAAGCTCAGCGATCACTACGATCGACGGTGACGCTGTTCGTCGCGAAATCCTCCTCGAGCTTGGGAATGTCCACGAGTTCTGGGATATTCGCCTCTTCGTCGAGGTCACTCTCCAAGTCGAACTCGCCTTGGGGTTTGGTGTTCACAATGTACTCAAGATATGGCTCAATCAACGCGTCCCAGGAAGGAGGGAGCGATGCGATTACAATCATCTTGAAAAGAGCGTCAGGTATCCTGTACCTTTGGCCACCTACGAGGTTAATGCGCTCGCGGTAATACTCAAGCTTGTTTATGTGAGCAATTATATCATCGCCCTCATTGGCGGTGGTCGACATGAGAGTACGCATGAGCGTTATCATAGTTTCTGGCTCATGGATACCTCGTAGTTCTGCCAACATATCGTAAGCGGTAACGGAGTGACAGACATGCACCTTCTGTGTGTTAGTCAGACTGTCATAAATAATGTACATGGCATATGCGTTGTTGTATAACCAGTTGTCTGCGCCTTCAGGGTCAGTACGCGCATCAGGGATACAAATCGTCCC
>QLOS01002076.1:10129-20622 GCA_003313725.1 Russula sp. MG48 | reverse complement strand
ATCGTCAGTCACAGGTCGTCGTGCACGACAACTCGACCAACGGAACCTGGGTACGCAATCTCTCCCCCCCTTTTTTTTTTGGTTGTGGCGGCGATAACCGACGGGAACAAACCCTCCACACGTACGTGTACGTACGTACGTATACTACCATGTACAGATCAACGGAATGCGTGTGCAAAAGGGACAGTCGCGCATCCTGCGGGACGGCAACGAGATCGCGTTCGGCTCGCCGATGCCGCAGGAGAACCCGGTGGAAGACTACCGGTACATCTACCGGCACCTGGCGCCGCTCGAGCTGACGGGCATCCACGCGCACTACGACATGGCGCACGAGCTCGGCCGCGGCACCTTCGCGACCGTGATGCGCGCCATGTCGCGCGAGACGGGCGAGTGGTTCGCCGTCAAGATCATCCACGGGAACAAGGTCCGCCCCACCTCCGCCGCCGCCCACGCCGCTGCCGCCGTCGGGAACGGCGACAACGGCAATGGCGGGAGTCACAGTCACAGTAACAATAACCATAATCACCAGCTCCAGGCGTTCGGGAGGGAGATCAGCATCTTGGAGACGCTCAACCACCCGAACATCTGTCGGCTTCGCGAGACGTTCGTGCCGGACGAGAAGGATCACGATTTTTGTGAGTCGCACGAACTCTCGATGTTAACGTGTATATTGAATGTGCTTTTTTAGACCTCGTTTTGGAACTCGTAGAGGGCGGGGATCTCCTAGATTACATCCTCGCTCACGACGGGCTCTCCGAGCCCATCGCGCAACATATCACCCGTCAGATGTGCGAGGCTCTTTCGGTACGCGCCTTTTCTCCCTCGCTTTACTTCTGCCGCTCATCACACATACCAGTACATCCATGCCAAAGGGATCACGCATCGCGATCTCAAGCCCGAGGTACGCGTCTCTGGACCGTGCTACGTCCGCGCTTGCCATATAAGCTAATGATGGGTTTTTGCACAGAACGTTCTTCTGACGCGAGACGATCCACCAAACGTCAAGGTCGCCGACTTTGGTCTCGCCAAAGTGGTCGACAGTCTCACCATGCTCAGGGTGCACCTACTTTTTATTCATTTACGTCCCGCCGCTGATGTGCGCTGTTAGACCATGTGTGGAACGCCGAGCTACCTCGCGCCCGAAGTCGTAAACCAAGGTAAAGCAAATCAAGGGTACGACCACCTCGTCGACAGCTGGTCCGTCGGTGTTATTGTCTTCTCCATGTGCGTCATTTTTTCAAATTTCTTCTGACCCGCGCTGACACACAATTGAACTCACTCGATAGGTTGACGAATACTGGCCCTTTTATCGAAGACGAGAACGAAGTTCAGATGCACCGCCGCATCGCAACGCGCTACATCGACTGGAGCGCGCTTCGCATCAAGCACATCAGTGCGCCTGGTACGCCGCCTCTTTCTCCCTGCTATATCCGCGTGGCGTTAACGATGCTGTGGGTTTGGTACAGCCCAGCACTTCATCCGCCGCTTGCTCGACTCGGACCCGGCAACACGCATGACGCTGACCGACGCGCTCCATCACCCATGGCTGAACCCTTCCGCGGCCACCGCATCCACTTCGACCGACGACGCGACGACAGCGCCCACAGCAACAACATCGCAAAACGCCGCCATCGACCGCAGCTTTAGCGAAGTCTCTGCGCTCTCCGAGCTCCCCGACGACGGCGCCGAATTTGAAATGGACGACGCCCAGATGGGGGGAGTAGAGGAGGGCGACGTCTCGATGCTCTCTGCCGCACCGTCCGTAGACGACATGCCAGGCGTGGACTCGCTCAACATCACCTCCCCCGCACGTCTACGCACCCGCCCGCCGCTCGAGCGCCGCTCCCAAGTCCTCGCGCGCGAACTCGCCGCCGAAGCCGACGCCGACGCCAAGAACAAGAACAACGCCAAGAACGGCAGTGGCGGCGGAAAGCGCCCTCGTCCTGGGAGCAGCGGCGTCCGTCAGCCCGGTTCGGGGTCTCCCGTCAACGACGTCGCGATGGCGGACGGTGGCGGCGAGGAGGACCGCGCCTCGGCGGGAACGGGCGCAGGCGCAGGCGCTGGGGGAGGAAAGCCGCGCGCGGCTAAGCGTGGACGGCGCAGCGGGGGTGATCAGAGCAAGTCGCCATCGCCACCGTCGGGCAGCGGAAGTGGGAGCGGGAACGGTACGGGGCGCACGTTGCGCTCGCGAAATGCTGGTGCTGCTGGCCCTACTGGCGGAGCGCGCCGTTGAGGTAAACAAAAGGCGTCATCATCATCACCAGAGGGAGGGAAGTGGAGTTTGGGGGGAAGTCGTTGCATTTTCACACATCTAGGTCTTTTTTTTCTTGTTTTTTTTTTCCTCATCACACGTCGTCTCTCTCTCCTTGTTCCTATATTCTCACTGCTTCAGTTGGTTTATCCGTTCAAGTTTCCGTCTCCGAGTCGCATGTTCAGTTCAGCTTGCTTGTTCAATGTTATCACATCACACTCCCTACCTGCTGCTATACGTCCCGTCATCGTCATACTAATAATTAACACACTCTTGTTTACGCGTCGTGTGTATCGATTGGTTGAAGTTGAAAGAAGTTATTGGCGGAAACGGTCACGTTGACGAAAGAAGGGATACTATTCGCCTTCACCGGCCCGCCGGAGCGGCCGGGAACGAGCGTGTGGTTTCGTTGCCCACTCAGCCTGAGGCTGGAACGACTCGGAACAGACGCGATGGCTACGACTCGGATACGAACCCCACGAAGTCGTCATGACGCGAAAGCACCTGTCCTACTAGTACGGGACTTGCGGGCAAGAGGGTTCACGCGCCGACCGATGTCTGTGTCATGGAAGAGTGGTGGGCCCCTCCCGGTATCCGTTGCTTCAAGTTGTTCAGTTCAAGGGAGACAAGGTAAAGGTTTGTTCTCTTTGTCTGTGTCACGGTTCCTTCCCTGAGTCGGACATAGAACGCGATACGTCGTAGTCGTATGGGCCATTTGTCTCTAAATGATCCCGTTCCTCGGTTCATCGCTGGTGCCATCGCCGCGTCCCCGGGAGGGAGAACAACGCGCAGTGCGAACGCTGCGTACTCTGACTCCAAGCATCGGAGAGCCAGCGTCATTTCCGAGTCCTGGGACCACGATGATCGGCGGTGCCCCTACATTCTACAAGATCTCTATTCCATTACTACGCAGGTGCTGGTGTACATACGGATATATACTCCTACTATAGTGGAGGCACTCATTCCCCTCTGTACCCAACATTTACACCTACCCAACAGAGGGAATGCTACCCCTCGAGAACCGCCGAATTGTTTCGAGACGTTCAAGGCTTTCCTATAGGCTTTTATTTTTTTCACTGTAAAGCCATGACGCCGCTTTCATCTCCGAGTCGGCACTTCCTTGAATAACTGCGCTGTACTCTGGTCGAATCCACTATATGTTGTACTAAATAATTGGGCGAGGGTTTTTGATAAAGAGTTGTTTACCATTATTGTGTGGTTGTAGGGAGGAGATACGGAGCTGCGATATTGTGAACGAAACGCAAGGGCTGAGCAGTACGATGCACACGCTGTGGAGATGTAAGGGAGCCTCGGACGCGTTAACGTTGAGAAGAACGACAACGATGTAACTTAAGTGTTGTTGGGATTGACAACCAATCAAACGCGAACGATTCAGACATTTCAAAAAGGAAATGTTTAGACAAAGTAGAGGGTGCCAGATTCCGGAGAGTGGGAATACGGTGGGAATACGGAGACTGATGTGTGTAGCCTAGCCTCCCGTAGAACTTCTAGACCCCGCGGAGACGCACGTTCAGGGGAGTTTCGCCACAATTGTTCGTGGTGTGAGGATTGGCACCATGATCACGTAGTAATCTAGAAACCTCTAGGTGACCCATACTCGACGCAATAGTGCAACGGAGTCCAACCACCCTCGTCACGAGAATCCACCTCTGCGCCATGCTCAAGCAACAGCTGCACCACTTCTCGATGTCCCCTCCTCGAAGCCCTAGCCAACGGCGTCTGGTGGGAGCCATTTCTGGAGTTAACATCTGCACCGTGATGCAGTAAGAGCCGGGCAACCGCTAGATCCCCTTTAAAGGATGCCTAATGCAGCGGGGTTCCACCGATGTCGTGTTAGGCATTTACATCAGCACCATGCTGGAGTAATAGCTGGGCAACTTCTAGGTCTCCTCTGGAGGATGCTAGATGCAGCGGAGTTCCACCGCCGTCGTGGTGACCATGTACGTTGGCACCGTGATCGAGAAGTAACTTAGCAACCTCCAGTTGTCCTCATACTGTTGCGCGACACAATGGTGTCCCGAGAATCCCGGCCAAGGCATCAACGTCTGCGCCGTGTTCAAGGAGGAACCCAACTCCGCATCCGAGTCCTTTCCCCCTCCACCGAGCATCCCTTTGAGTGCCCCCCCTCCCACCGATGGGTCGCCGTCAATACAGCCACGACTAGTACCCCACCTTCGAGCACCACGGGCACCACAATCAATATCACCATGACGACTATCGGGAGTCAGTGAACGTTCACTCAAACGGTTGCGAAGCACACATTGCCGGACTAGTGGAGTTTCGAGCAGGCCAGTTGACACAGGTCGGCCACATATGCTCACTGCGACGGCAGTACAGGTACGTCACACATCTCTAGAACATGTACATTACAGTAATTCCAATGGTGGGTAACGAAAAGGGAGGGTATGCGGGCACCCATGGGGCTGCGTGCATGTTCCACTTTTTTTCCTTCCCTGCTTACTTAAGATCCATGCCGGACTGCGGACTGCTTTTCCCACCGGCCTGCCCGCCCGGGCCTGTTGATCCGTTGGAGGCTTGACCTTAAGTTAGCATCGAAATATGAGTAAGGATTATATAATTTAAATTTTTAACTTTCTTTTTTTAATTACTACAATAATTTAGTATGAGAAAAAAGTTCGGCACAAGCTGCCGAACCACATTCAATCCCAGCCCCGGGCTGTAAAAACCGAAATAGGGGTCTCCCGGCCGAAAGCTTTGGACTTGTATCAGAGAATAAATGAGTGATTTATGAACAATTATGAAGTAATTTATTGATGCAAATGAATGGAGAACGCGAGGTACTTTCATTGTCCTTTAATTAGTACTTACGGATTTATCTAA
Organism: Russula sp. MG48; assembly: GCA_003313725.1. Lineage (NCBI taxonomy): Eukaryota > Fungi > Basidiomycota > Agaricomycetes > Russulales > Russulaceae > Russula > Russula sp. MG48. The sequence continues at coordinate 15,509 of QLOS01002076.1, read as the reverse complement.
TCTATAATTAACAAAGCGTAATACCATGCGGCTATCCCACACGGTCCCGGTCCGTAACTCCGGCCCGGTCAAACACAATCATGATTGTATGGCCCGATGGGTAACCAACGGATGTGCGGGGTTGATATTACGAGGGAGGGACACTGGATGTGGCGAGCGCATGTTGCTCATTGTGGGAGGTGTGTCATTCTGCGATCCCTGCGACCCCACAAATCCTCCCATACGTCTTGCTTTCCAAGCTCCTGGATCCTTTCTTCAACGAATGAAAGTGCATAGCGAGCCGCAAGTTCGACGGACGTTCCATCATGGATGATCCTCTCCACGACAAGTTTTGGGTCGTATATCTCGATTTGCTTCCCCATAGGAGCTGGACCTTCATCTGTGTGTGTGTTGTACCAGTGCTTTCCGAAGACTTCGAGACGGTCGCCCCTCCAGGAGCAACGTGGGGATGGGCAATAGAGACAGTGCGGGAGGTGCGACAGGAGGTGTCGGTTCAGCTCTTGCCGACGGGCGAATGATCCCTGGCATTTCTGGCACTGGAACAACCAAGTCCGACTGTGATCGTCGTGGAAATCTGCAGTTGCACCACAATCAAGTAACAGCTGCATCACCTCTTGATGTCCCCCCATCAATGCCCGCGCAAGCGGTGTCCTGCGGGAGCCATCTCGAGAGTTTAAATTCGCACCGTGCTGCAGTAAGAGCCGGACAACTTCTAGATGCCCCTCAAAGGATGCTTGATGCAGCGGGGTTCCATGGGTGTCGTGTTGGCCATTTACGTCAGCACCATGTTCGAGAAGCAACTTTGCAACCTCCAGTTGTCCTCCGACTGCTGCGCGACACAATGGTGTCCCGAGCATCTCCGCCGAGGCATCGACATCTGCACCGTGTTCAAGGAAGAATCGTGCCAGTTCTAGATATCCTCTGTATGACACGTGGTGCAACGGAGTCACCAAGAAATGATCCTTAGCGTTGACATCATGCGAATGGGTAACGACCAGCCATTCTACGATGGTGTGGAAACCACATAGTGCGGCGTAGTGCAGTGTCGTTCCCTTGGGCAGTATGGGGTGCTCCGTTTCCATCGGCCGTGTCGGTGCCGAATCATCCGGGTTGTACAACCATACCCAGATCCTGAAATGTCGCCCTCTTGGGTGAAAGATACGTTCCATCCCATCTCGTATGTGTAATGATGTATCCTCGAATCTGGCATGATCAACCCAATGCCGAGCAGCATAGTGAACAAGAGGGAACTTCTTGACGCTGTTCTTGTCGACATGGCTGTCAAGGTGGAGTAGAATGCCGAGGGAAGCTTGCGCAAGGAATGTATGCGCAGGTCGTAAAAGAATGTGATAGCGTAAAATGCCTTCTTTTGTAGCGAGGCGTGTCGACATCAAGAACTCCTTCACGGAAAAGTGCGAAAATTGCACAACTCGTGAACCATGACCCTTGACAATGGTGATTAGGCTAGAACATGTCAACATCACAGCACCTTCGTCGTCCTCCGGGCGCCAGCCTTCCTCCAATTCGGGGATCGTTCCTCCATCAAACCGAAGGATAAGAATCTCTGCAAGCTCCTCAACCAGGAGCGGCCGGCTTGCCACGAGGAGACATTGGAAAATACGGTGGGCATATTCCCAGTTATCCTCGTGAATGTCCCGCAGTACGCGCTCGTAGGTTCCATCTAGGGTACTTGGTAATTCACTTAATATGCGGCGAATGCCCGCCGGAATGCAGTGTCGCAGCCTTTCCAGCTGACAATACACCCATCTGAACCTTCATGACGACTTCAGCAGACCGATCAACATACCATACGAGCGAGTGCTTACATTCCGCCAGCTTTGTGTGTGAGAGTATCAATGACTAGCTGCTTATCCTCTTCTCTCCATCGCGACATCCTCCGGTCCGAGTGAACGACCGAGTTGACATAGTTAATGATATCCAAGCTCTGCCCATTCTCCTCGTGAAGGGACACACAGAAAGTGGTCAGAGGCTCGAGAACAGCCCGAATATCTGCCTCCGGACGGCTGGTTACGAATATATGGAGGTCTTGATTTTGCAAGTCGACGAGGGTCTCCACCAGGTTCATGACCTGGTCGCGCGGGGATGGTAGGCCAGAAGTATTGGGAGATTCATCTAGCGCATCGACAATGATGTACGTCGGGCCTTGGCTTGGGGGTTCGAACATGTCCTTCAAACATTGCAAAAGTGCATCGTCACTAGGCTGTTCCGCGCCACGCTTATGCTCGTCGTACAAGTTAGAAAGTACGGCAGAGCGATCATCAGACCAAGCGGAGAGTTGGACAAGAAGAGAAGACAGTAGACTGCGGGGGTCCTGCTTTGTGGTATCTCTAAAATCAAAATAGAAGAAAGAAAGAGAGGCCAATCCTGCCTTGCACAAGGTTTTGATATTTTGGATGGTTGCGGAGCTAGAGATGATGTCAGCGCATCTATATGGGAAAAGATTGGCTCCCGCATACCAAAGAATGCTTTTCCCTGAGCCCGCTATAACACCGACACACCATCAGTACTAGTAAGAGTGGAGATGTGAATGGTGGGAGACATGCGTTTTCCGTGGACCCATAATAGCGGACCTGCCGTTTTCCATTCACTGAAAGTTTCGCCTTCAATGAACCAGGTGGCTGTTCCGCTGTGGAGGGCTTTACATGCGATATTGTGATTTTTCGATGGATCAGGGGGAGACAGCCACCTCCGAACGGCCTCCTGTAACCGGTCACCTGTGAGATAATTTAAGCTTTAACAACCAAGACGATGCCATCAAAGGACGAACGTTCTAACTTGTTCCCTTTCCCTGCTATTTCTTCCATCGTCACCGGCATCCAATTAGATACGCTAAGTTAGGCTTCTGAACAAAACGTACCGAGGGCCTCTTTAAAACTATTCATCGATGCCTTGCCATCTGGAACGAAAGCGTTTCAGTAGAATGCAGGTGGACAGTGAACAGTCACGCGGGCCCTGCGCACCATCCATGACCACTTTGATGTTGTTAACAAGACCATGGACGACTTCCAGAGTCTGCGCCACAGTCATCCGAGCTTCTTCTTGCGTGAGTCTGTCCAGTCTTTGTAGTACGGACTCAATATCTTTCTCCCCGAATATCTTCTTTCCGAATTTTTCTGTCGTGCGTTGAGACAACAATGATTCATCGATAAGTGCACGCTCACTCAATCTGTTTTGTTTGATCTGCTTCGTAGCAAGAGCGAGGACGGAAAGTAGTTCAACCATGATCTTCGCCACTATCTCCGATATCGCCGGGCTTGATGGGACCTCGGAATATATTTTAACACGTGTGAGGAAGTGTCCGATGGACTCAAAGAGATCGTCAAGAGCGTCGTAGCTCGTATTGACGTCTTTAGCTGCCTGTCAGTGATGAACCTGGGTGTCACAAAGATTCCGACCGAAGGTAGCAAAGGGGATACACACGGTGAGCAGGACACCAACACCAGCGAAGATTACCTTTGCTGGTGGAAAAACCTGTACGATAAGCGTCAAAACACAATATCAGAGAATGAATCAAGGATTACATGACCTACCAGAGAAATCCCTTCGCCAAGAATCCCAGAAAGCACATTCACGACATTGATTATCGGCTCGAGCCACTTCAATACGTTCCGATCGCCTTGTCGAGAACTATGGAAGGCGTCTGCTTGCTCTCGAAGTATAGCAGTGATGGAGTCGACAGAATCGCAAGCTTGGATCTTGGTGGAGAGTGGATGTGTGGCGAGGTCGTCTTCCGTCTGGCGAGTATACTCTTTGAGAGCAACTGTGAAGAGTGTCTGAATGCCGGAAGAGGAAGAGCTGGCGGTTGAAGTCGCAGACATTGTGTTAGCAAAGTAGTAGTTGGTTTGTTCTAATGGTATAAACGGTAGCAATGTTGTGGGTTGTAGCGAGTATGTGCCAGATTGTCGGCCTCATAGTGTAAGAATAGGCGCCCATCTGTACGGCATTCAAGTTGTCGTCAATTGGCTCGTTCGTGGACGATTTTGTTTTTTCTAATTGATTCGGGATAATGTCCCTATCATTTGACGCTCTTAATATCTGCACATTCAAGTTGTACTACCGTGTACATCCCAGTTTTGACCGGGCTGGTTCTTCAAGTTCACGCTGGCACTACAAAATCATGTCAAAATGTGATCATGTGAACTGGTCAATGTCCTTTACACCACAAGCAACCACCTATATCGACTACTAGCAAACCTAAAGTGACGCAGCCCGGTGCCCACAAGACATCGGCGCTCTTTTTGGAGGACTTGCAAAAGAGGGGTGGCGACTTGATACCAGTGGACGTTAATGCTGACGTGCCGGATGACTGCAGCACTTTTTTTTTTTTTTTCTTTCAAATCCATTATTGTGCGCCTTGACTGCAGCACTTACCCTCTTGTGGCCTGTGTATCCACTACTAGTAATCGAGTCTACACACTCACACATACAGACGCATTTGAAAGTGTGCCTGCTGTCCTAATACCATCCCGGACGACGAGGACCGGTGGGCGCGTTCGAGGACATCAACTGCGTGGCCTGTGTGGAGGCTCGCCGCTCACGTAGAGGGGAAGAGCGCGTACACCGAACACCGGTTGTATGCGCACCATCACGCTATATACATACTGTACTATCCCACATCCATAAGTATGAAGGCGGTTCAAAGATACTGTACGCCACGTAAAGCCGGTTTGGGTGATGTACCAGTGCGAAGTACAGTAAAAAGCGAAGCGGAATACGAATTCACATTCAAAAAAAAAAAAAAGTAAAAAGCGAAGGGGGTGGGTTTCCGCTATCCACTACACACGAGTGTCGTGACCTCCCTCTTCTCATTGGCTACGAATGAATCTCGTCTCAGATCTCGAGCGCAAAAGCGCGTGAGCACCTGTCGTGCGAGGCTGGCTGCGGCCTGACCACGCAGGCGGCTAAGTTATCCGCCCCGCAGGAACATGTGGTACATCCCTAGGAATTTGAGAACGACCAAAGAGCCGATGAGACAAAACAATAAAATTTAAAGATCACCAAGCAGACCATAATCCTGCATCACGAAAATGAGGCCTCATTCGTCAGGCTGTAGCGAGTCGTTGATGAACACGAGAATGATGAGACGGCTGAGTGAACGTCGGATGGTGTGGAAGCACTGGAAGGATTCCGGATGCTCCTGCGATTTATAGTAAAGTGCCTGACAGCGCTTCTGATCCAACTCGCTCCAAACCTTCGATCGACTTCGTAGATATCTCGATCACTCTCAGAGAAGATGAGAGAAGATCTTTGGAATGAATGCCGATAGTATACTGATTCGGGTCTCCTATTGGTAATTTGGTATTATGGTCCCATAACGTCATGGAGCGACTATCTTCTAGATAACCGTCAAGTACCGTAC
>QLOS01002064.1:596-15804 GCA_003313725.1 Russula sp. MG48 | reverse complement strand
TTTTTTTTTTTTTTTTTTGAATCCGAATTTGTATTCCGCGGCGCGTACAACTCGGTACAGAGGCGGTCACGTGAGTGCTACGTATTATGCTTAGGCGTGTGTGGTACGTGTGTGGAGCCAGTGCTAGCTGGCTATGGGCAGCGGAAGGTTATAGGTATGGGTGGTCGTGTGTGGTTGTGTCTGGGGGAATCCTTTGTCCTCCCTCTCGTCTCTATCTGGTGCCTATCCCGGTTCCCATGTTGCCTGCAGTTTAGCGCAGGTGCCCGTCTCCTCCAAGAACCAAAGCAGCGTGTTACGCTTTTTCACTTTATATATGACCCTCTGACCGTCTCGAACCCACGACCGCATTATGATACTACACTTACATGACTCAGTAGGAAGCCCCGTTCTCACGACTATATAAGGTAGCCTAGACTGTAGCTGTAACGCTAGGCTTGTTCTCTTCGTGCCAATACCGAGCTACGCTCTGGCCCTTGGTGGCTACCCGCGTCCCCGCTCATCTTGTGAACCCTCAGATCCTCAGGCCAATTGCCTGACTTTGACTCCCCTGCATTGAACCCCTGCCTCGGGGTTGTGCGCATGAGGGGACCGCCACTGCCTGCGTCCCTAACCTCGAGGGACTTGCAGTGTCTGAGTCTAACCTAGGACTCAGCGACACCGACATCGATACCGATACGCTCAGTGCTCGAGCGTAACATTAGAACAAGCCTAGAGATACCACGAACGACAGACGCTATACAGCGATCACAAGAAACCACCCCACATCGACACACCACGATATTGATTGCCGGATCGCGTAAGATCCGCTCGACGAAGAGTCACGTGACTACCATCGATCGAAAGATACACATCACCCCGATCCAGATCTAGGAACCCTTATCGATCGCTCCACGATAACGACCAGCAGACCAGAAATGGCAACGGCAGTATTACCGACCATAAACGACAGCATGCACGCGCCTTGGGCGCAGATAGCGATATTCCCACCAGGATATGGGCCCCCTGCGCCCAACCCACCAAACGTACCCCCGAACGTGCCACAAGCACCACAGCTAGCGCCTTATGAGTGGCGCCTAGAAGGACTAGAACCCGCGATCTTCACGGGCGATCGCACGACCACAGACACCTTCATTCACGAACTAAAACTCTATCAGTTCCTGAATTCTGAACACCCGATCATGACAAATGAAGCAACGCGAATCGCACACGCCCTGACGTACCTCAAGGGCAAAGCAGTAAATGAGTGGAAGCGGGCCCAAGAGGAGTGGCTCCTTCAAACGTTCGTCCCAAGCTGGGACGACTTCGAAACCCAATTCACCCGAGACTGGTTCGATGTCAACGAACCCTATCGCGCTCAAGCGCAACTCGACAACCTCACCATGAATAACGACGACATTGACAACTACATTACCCAGTTCGCCACCCTAGCGCGCAAAGCATTGTACCGCGAAGATGATCCAGCGGTACTGGAGAAGTTCAAGCGAGGACTCCACCTACGCCTCCTTGAAAACTGCACGAACCATGATCAACCACAGACCTGGACGGACTGGAAGTCCTCCAGTTGACACCGACAAGCCATCATCACGGCAATGAGACCTCACAGACAAGCACTATGGGAGATGAAACGCACTACCACCTCGGCAGCGACGCCCAAGACCCAACTGACCACCCGAACCCCGTCACCATCCCTCGAGACACCACAGCTCACGCGGTCCAATACGCCAGAACCCAACAACGACCTAGAGCTGATGAAAATCGCTCGCTTCAAAGTAAGCCAACGACAATCAGATGCGAACCTCCAACGCATGAAAGGCAGAAAACTCCGAAGGAGGTTATTCACGAAACGACCCAAGCAGCACCAACAGTGACCGAAACCACCGACGAACGAGACCCCGTCAACGACGGCACAGACTCCCAGAAGGGCGAAGCCCCCAACTCAACACCAAGTGCTCGAGCATCTCGAGAGGCTCAGCACTGACGAACGCCACGAACTGGCATCGCACTGGATCCGCACCCACAGCGCAAACCCCAGCCTAAAGCAGACAGCGCTGGCCCGGGCCATGTTCAGCCAAGATGTATTCCTACCATGCGTCAACTCCATTCGAATCTCCACTACCTACCAGACCGCGACCAAGGAAATGCCGCTCCATGCATTCCTCGACACTGGAGCCACAGAATGTTTCATAAGTCAAGAATACATCGACGACCAGAAACTAGGGGTCCGAACGCTCGCGGTGCCACGACGATTGAAGAACGCAGACGGGTCCGCCAATAAAGGCGGAGACATCACACACTATACGGACCTGGAAGTCACTACAGGAGACAAAGCCCACGTCCTGCGATTCTTTATCGCGGACATGGATGGCAACAACATAGTCTTAGGATACCCCTGGTTCGCAGCAGCAAACCCACACCCAGACTGGAAGGCAGCCGTATTCGACACCCCTGTGGTGATCCGTACCATCGGAGCAGTAGCGAAACGACAAGGAAAATCGGCAAGGGTAGCAGGTATGACTTTCGCACGCATCAAAGCAGAAGAACCCCTACTCGAAGAAGGCGACGAACTTTTCGTGCGCCTCGCCAAGACCACTGTAGCCCAACAACTAGCAGAGCAGGCAACCGATAAAACAATACGTGCCTGGGATGAGATTGTCCCACCGCAGTACCATGCACACACTCGCGTTTTCAGCGAAGAAGCAGCACAACGATTCCCTGACACACGACCCTGGGACCACGCCATAGACCTCAAACCAGACACTCCGGGAACACTGGACTGTAAGGTCTACCCCCTCACCCCCAAAGAAGACATCGCACTCCAGGATTTTATCGACAAAAACCTTAAAAAGGGATACATACGGACCTCAAAGTCGCCCTATGCATTCCCCTTCTTCTTCATCAAGAAAAAGAACGGCGACCTCCGACCAGTGCAGGATTACCGCAAATTGAACACATGGACTATCCGTGATACCACGCCTCTACCCCTCATCCGGGAACTCATGGACCGACTCACAAGGGTAAATGGACAACCGGCGGCCCTCTTCACGAAGTTAGACATCCGCTGGGGCTACAATAACATCAGAATTCGTGATGGAGATCAATGGAAGGCAGCATTCAAGACTAATCGGGGTCTCTTTGAACCCATGGTCATGTTCTTTGGGCTCACAAACGCACCAGCCACCTTCCAATCCATGATGAACCACCTATTCCACGAACTCATCAACGAAGGATACGTCACAGTTTACATGGATGACATCCTGATCCACACCCCTCACAACATCGCCCTCCATCGCCGAGTCGTAGATGATGTCCTATCCATACTGGCACGAAACGACTTATTCCTGAAGCCACAGAAATGCCAGTTTGAAGCAGACTCCGTCGAATACCTAGGAGTCATTGTCTCGGAAAACTCCATTGCCATGGACCCAGTCAAGGTTGCAGGCGTCAAGGCCTGGAAAGTCCCCACGACACTGAAGGAAGTTCGGGCATTGCTCGGCTTCCTGAATTTCTATTGCATGTACATCAGAGGGTTTAGCACCCTTGCGGCACCTCTCAACGCACTAGTAGCGCACTGCGCCAGGGGAGGGAAGTTCCATTGGGAAGAGACGCATCAACGGGCCTTCGAGGCCCTTGTAGAAGCTGTCACCACCGCACCGGTCCTTCAGCAACCCCAATTCGACAAACCCTTCATCGTAGACACAGACGCGTCCGCGTACGCCATTGGCGCAGTCCTCCAGCAGCGAGACGACAGACAAAAGCTACGACCTGTTGCATTCCTATCAGCAACCCTCGACGCAACGCAAAGGAACTGGGATATCTACGACAAAGAGCTCTACGCAGTTGTCCGAGCCCTAGAATACTGGAGACCTTATCTAGCAGGCTCCCACCACCAGACATTGATCCACACCGACCACCACAACCTCACGTACTTCAGAAAATCCCAGAACCTGAACAGATGCCAAGCCAGATGGCACCAGGAACTAGCAGACTATGACTTCAAGCTAGTCCACGTCCCCGGCAAACGACACATCCCCACTGACTTCCTTTCGCGACCCTTCAGTGAAAACCAAGGGGAAGACGACAACAAGGGGGTAGTCATGCTCCCCGACACCAGATTCGCCAAGTTATCATTTCCAGAAGAAACAGAAGCAAGGCGCGAGGTACTACACCTCCACCACGACCACCCACTAGCTGGTCACCCAGGAATCGCCAACACTCAACACCTACTGGAACAACAATACGAGGGAGAAGGCATGAAGGAGTTCGCCGCAGAATATGTACGCAGTTGTGCCTCATGCCAAGAGAATAAACCACGCACGCACCATCGACGCGCACCCCTGCAACCCCTGCCAGTAGAACCCCAGCTAGGCCCATTCCAGACTATTGCGATGGACCTGATCACCGATCTCCCCGAATCGCATGGCTTCAACGCCGTGCTCACGATCATCGACCAAGGCTGCTCGAAAGCAGCGAAGTTCCTCCCCTGCACCACCAACATCACCGGAGAGGGGGTGGCGGCACTTTACTTACGCCACCTGATTCCGTGGTTTGGAATCCCCCGGAAAATCATCAGTGACCGCGACCCTCAATTTGTGTCACAGTTCACAACGGAGCTCTGCCAACTCCTCCACATTCAGCAAAACGTATCCACGGCCTTTCACCCGCGAACAGACGGCGCTAGCGAGCGCGCCAATCAGTGGCTGGAGCAGTACCTCCGCCTCTGGACCTCAAACGACCAAACCACATGGGCCCCGTATCTACCACTCGCGGAATACGTCCACAACTCGTGGCCACACGATCGGTCAGGGCAAATGCCCCACCAACTCCTGTTCGGTACGAAGCCCTTCATCCCGATGTCCACTGAGGAGGCTTGGGTGCCAGAAGTCACCGAGTGCCTTCAGAAGATCCGGGAGGCAAGAGAAGCAGCAGTGAAGGCCTTCCAGACTGCAACGGATCGCACGGTCCCAGTAGAATTCGATGAGGGAGACCAAGTGTGGCTTGAGGGATGCAACCTCAAGCTCCATTACCCCACGATGAAATTAGCACCCAGAAGATACGGACCCTTCCCCATCACACAGAAGCTGTCCCCAGTTACCTACAGGCTCCACCTCCCCACGTCAATGAGGATCCACCCCACATTTCATGTGGATCTTCTCACACGATATGTCGAAACAGCCACCCATGGACATAATTACGCCCGACCAGACCCAGAAGTCATCGAGGGAGAACCCGAATGGGAAATCGAATCGATATGCAAGGCAGACCTTTATGGCAGACGACGGGAACTCCGTTTCCTTGTGCACTGGAAGGGCTTCCCCGCTTCTGAAGATTCATGGGTCTCGGCCCTGGACATTCACGCACCAGACCTAGTCGAAGACTTCTACCGACGCAACCCTGACGCACCACGAGCCACGCCACAAGTGCCGAGACGTCGCTTCCCTAGAGAGGGGGGTAATTCCTCTACGCCCACTCCCACAATACCATCGATAATGACAGAAGCACCACGGAACTTAGCTCCTCACCCCAACACGAGGCCAACGTCGATAATTACAAGAACCGGCAGAACAACATGACTCCCAGCACGATACGCACTCTTCAAACTCCTGTCCCCAGCAACAATCCCCTGGGACACCACTTGAATGAACAACGCTCCCTTCGACATCCCATTTCCCTATTCCCTCATCCAATACACTCCCACAGAAAAGAAACGACTCGCACGATCCCCACTGAAAGAAGAATACCCACTACCCCTGACCATCCGAACATTCCACACCCTCGCTTCCCCCCACGCCACAACCTTCATCCCAGGACTCCAACAACACGAGACACGACAACAAAGGCACGCCAATTTACACCCCTACTTCTGCAAATCCGACCACTGCCCGAATCATCGCTGAATGAACTCACCACTAGATGAACTCGTCACAGAACGCGCTCAGCTCAACCAACGATTCCTCACCCTATTCCTACGAAGCCAGATCCACGGACTATCATGCCCCCGACTCTGTAGTCGCTCCCGAGACACCTACCGGCCAAACAATGAGCATAGACGACTGGCCGAAGATTGGGATCAGTGGCGATACGACTCAGACGCATTTGTACGAAGGGTACTCGATACCATCCGCTGGCGGGTCTACACAACCTAAATCATCGACCCCCGCAACCTCCCCCCATTTCATAAATCACACACCAGAAACAGCTGCCATACAGAACCACGCGTATGGGCGACACAGCCAAGAGACGACAGTGCCACTATTCACCATGACCCCACTACCTCCACCAGTACCAGACCGGCGTAGTGAGTCCCCGACTCCTACCCTCGACGAGGAAGCACGTATCAAACGCTTGAACAACAATCGACGATGGCGGGAACTATACGCCAAGAAGAAGAAGAAAGAGAAAGCCACACGACACACGACGCGATCCCCTTCCATCCCCAGCGGGGAACCACACCTGGGAAGACCACCAGGCCTCACTGACGTGATATGGCAATCCCGCAGCTACCAGGAGGCCCGAACCCATCAGGAGCAACGAGGACAACGCATCCTCAACTTAACCACGCTGACCATCATTCACCACGCAGTTTGCGCAGACACTTGTCGTCCCATGTGGAACCAAGAACACTATATCCTGAACTACCTCTGGGACTTCGAGAACTGGTTGACGCCCCTATATTGTGACATCGCACGCGACCCAGTACTACTGCGAGGCCACAACCCCTTCGCCACATGATCCACTGAGACTGATCTGACTCGATTACGATACTGGTTTGACACGATCTGACTCCATTCCCATCCCGGACTGATCTGATTTGAATCCCCGACGCACTGTACGATACAAAAGAAAGAGCTACCACGCCCCCCACTCGAGAAAACAAACCCTATGTCATCACCCGACGACTCCTCCCCTCACCTGTTCGCTTTCACCCTCTCACCCCTTGCTCTATCCCCTGAGCGGAATCCACGTGTCCCCGTCTCCACCCAGCCGACACGACGCCTCACAACGCCACGATACCCCTGACGCCGACGCTCTCGACCCACAAACGATAAAATTGACTTAGAGCGTCGCATGCAGAATTTTACCCACCAGACGGCGGAGGCCGGCGTACGAGCAACCCGCGCTCGACACGACTTCGAGCAGAGATTCCACATGACACGTGAGAGTGACATCACATTCATCAGCATCCCGGAGGAGGACGTGACGATGACAGATGCCTGGTGAAGCCGGGACATCTTCAGACCTGACAGGGGGGCAGTGTTACACTTTTTCACTTTATATATGACCCTCTGACCGTCTCGAACCCATGACCGCATTATGATACTACACTTACATGACTCAGTAGGAAGCCCCGTTCTCGTGACTATATAAGGTAGCCTAGACTGTAGCTGTAACGCTAGGCTTGTTCTCTTCGTGCCAATACCGAGCTACACTCTGGCCCTTGGTGGCTACCCATGTCCCCGCTCATCTTGTGAACCCTCAGATCCTCAGGCCGATTGCCTGACTTTGACTCCCCTGCATTGAACCCCTGCCTCGGGGTTGTGCGCATGAGGGGACCGCCACTGCCTGTGTCCCTAACCTCGAGGGACTCGCAGTGTCTGAGTCTAACCTAGGACTCAGCGACACCGACATCGATACCGATACGCTCAGTGCTCGAGCGTAACACAGCGCTTGGACGTGGTTCGGTTGGGCGAAGAGCTGTGGGAGCGTACGGGGGTGGCCGTTGGCAGAAAGGTGCCTGCGGCATGCGGCGGTGTGCAAAGGGCAAACTAGGAGCACGTGCTCAATTGTTTGGAGGGGCTCGCCGCAAGGGCAAGCTACTTGTTCCGGTGTGTGTAGGGGGTAGAACCGTTGGGTGTACTCCCTGGTAAACGCGTGCCCTGTGATGAAGCAGTACAGTGTGGAGTGTGTGAGTCTAGAGAACTTAACTGTGTCTGTAGGGGCTCCGTCTTGTGCTGGGGGGTTGTGGGGGGTGTTCCTGGTCCCCGCACTCAGAGTTGAGGGCAGGGGCTGGAAAGTGTGGTGGGCCTTCCCATCCGGTGGTTCAAGGAGGGCAGTTTGGTATGCGAAGGAGGTGCGTGGGGAGTGGTGCCAGTGTTCTGCCCACGCCGTGGTAGCCGCGTTTGCAGCTTTTTGTTTTTTGTTTTGGATTGTCTGTGGCTCCTCGATGCTCGCGAGGTCTGCCGTGCGGATTGCTTCGAAAGTGAGCTGTCTGGCTCTTCGGAAACCGATGAACAGTGATTTCCTTGGCAGCCATTGCAGCCTGATGCTAACGTTAGTGAATGTAGCGAGTATCCCGCTCAGGGTTTTCAGGTGTGAGAGGGAGACCACCTGCTCTCTGTGTGGGGACGCGTCTAGGGTTCTGTTTAGTGCCGCGTCCGAGGGTATTAGGAAAACAAGTGTCATTTGTATCTGTGTTGGTTTGGTGGCTAGAAACAGGTTCAGTGCGGTGAGTCTGGGTGTGAGTGCCCGAATCAGTGCGTCCACCTCCATTGCTGTCTCCCCGAAGACCTTCTCCGAGTGTCCTTTTTCCCTTCCCTCGTGGTAGAGTATGGCTGATGCTGCGCTCAGTTGTTTACCGTCGACCCGGCCCCTGTTTGAGAGTACTGCGTCACAGTATACGTTGATTGTGTCCCCTGCTCGGCAGGCCTCTGTGAGGGCGTTGGAGACTTGTTCGTAGTCCCAGTTTTTCTGTTTGGGGGTTAGTCTAACTCACCCGTCCCATCGAGGGGCTCCTGCTGGTAGGTTAGGGAATGGTTCGATGCGTGGTCCGTTTACTGGGACCCTTGCGGCAAGCGCGCACAGGGTTGTGTTTGCGCGGCTCCTGTTTGGTGCGGGGAGTGGGAGGTCGTCCGGGGTCAGGCTTGTCCAGTCACCTCCCAGACGTTTGAGGAGTTGGCTGCTTTTCGGGGCCCTGTATAGGCGCAGCGCAGTGTTTTGGGTGAGCACGTTCAGGTGCAGGTCCATTGGGAGGATCGTCAGCAGTTGGTGGAGGGGTTCTCAGGGCGTAGTTCAGAAGGTCCCCGAGATGATCCTCACTGCATCATTTTGTACCCTCTGGAGTTTTTTGACCAATGTTACCTGTTTACCTGTGTACCAGAGTTGGCACCCGTAGGTGAGGACAGGTAGGCATATCGCCTTGTATGCTAATCTCCATTTGGCCTGGTCAAGTCCCTGGACGGAGTTCCTGAGGAGTTGTAGTGCTTTGAGTGACGCTCACGCTCTGTTGCACACCACGTCTACGTGGTGGGTCCAGTTGAGGTGTGCATTGAAGAAGAAGCCTAGGTACCGGATCATGTTCGATGCCGGCACCTGGTAGTGAGTGCCGAGGGTGGGGATGGGGAGGTGGATGTGTGGTGGGGGGTCAGTTCTCTCCCCCCTCTTCCTGAAGTAAAGGAGCTCCGTTTTGTTGGGCTCTGCGTTCAGGCCTGCCTTCATCAGCCATTCCACGCACTCCTTGTACCCTCCTCGGAGGGTGGACTCTAAGTCCTCCCAGTTGTGTCCACAGGCGAAGATGACTCCGTCATCAATGTACATACCTAGGGAGGATTTGTTCCACCTTCTCATCTTGTGGAGGAGTGGAGCGGTGTATATGATCAATAGGACGGGGGAGACTGGAGAGCCCTGTGGGGTTCCCACCGCGAAGTCGAATGGGTCCAACGTCTTACCGTTGAACCTCAAACATACCGTGCAGTTTTCCAGGAAGGAGCTGCACCATTTGACTAGCTCCAGTGCAAATCCCATGTCCGCAAAGACTTTGACTAGTCTTCTGTGGTTGATGTTGTCGAAAAATCCCTGTATGTCGAACAACAGGATGCCCACTCTTAGTCCAGCTTGGTGGGCAGCTTGGACGTCATGGAGGAGGGTGAGTCCTGCATCCAGTGTTGACGAGGCGTTCCTTCCTCCAAATTGCGTGGTGGGGACTAGGGCATGGTTTGCCATGTCTCTGTATATTAGTTTCGCGACTACCTTTTCGAGTAGCTTGCCCAGGCATTCAAGTAGGGAGATGGGCCTGTAGTTCTTTGCCAGGGTGTAGTCCACGCGTTTGGGTTTGGGTACTACGCAGACTACTGCCTCCTTCCAGAGGCGGGGGTGGTGGCCCACTCTCAGGCAGGTGGTTAGTAGGCCGACGATCCGTTCCGGGTCCACTGCCCAGGCCCACTTTAGGAGTGTCCAAGTGTGGCCTGTTTGTCCTGGCACGGAGCGGCTGGTTGTCTTTTTTAGGAGTGCTTCCACGAATTGTTTGTCAATCAGCGTTAGCTGGTGTGCTGGGTGTGGAGGGGGGTCATCTGGGAAGTGTGTATCGACCTCCGGTGGGGTCTGGGCGAAGAAGCGCTGTGAGAGGATATCAGCTACTTGTTCGTGCAAATGAACTAAACCACCAGGCCCTTGGAGCGACAGGACATTGGTGAGTCTGCGTCCGTGTCTCCAGGTTGCGACCTCCCAGAGTTTGGCTTTTTCGATGTATTCGTCTGCCCACTTTCTCTTGGCGACTCGTACTGTCCCCTTGAGTCTGGCTTGGGCAACTGCCTGAGTCGCGGTGCTGCGTGCGTTGCGTAGATTTTGTACCGCTATCGCGCATGCTGCGTTCCACCAGGGGGAGGCTTTGCAGTGAGGGGGCCGGCGTCTGAGGAAGATTTCCTCATTCATCTGTTGGATGTCCTCTGTGAACCGCGCTGCTGCCTCTTCCACTTCGTCTGGAGAGGGGGTGGGCTGGAAGGGGTAGGAGTGGGATCTCGCCTTGAAGGCGCGGGTCCACTCTGTCTCTTTCTCTGGGTCAGTTAGGAAACCGAGGTTGTCCTCGCTGGCGTGTGTGGTTGTTGTCCTGCATGTGTGGCCTGTGATGTGGAGCAGGGCGTGGTCTGAGCCCAGGCTGCCTTCCCAGTCTATTTTAAGTCCTGAGAAGGTGGTGTTTTGGATGGCGGCCTTGTTGTACCAGGCTAAGTCTATGACCGAGTCCCTTTCATGGTCAGCGCCTCTGCGTGTGATCTCTCCGGGGGTGTTTGCTAGGGTGAGCAGGTTCATGGCCGCCCATTCTTTGATGCAGGTAGCCCAGTGGGAGCGGGGGTTACCCGGTGGGGACCACGTTTGTGAGTGGGTGTTGAAGTCCCCTATTACTAGGGTAGGTATGATTGCGTCGATGTCCAGCACCAGTAGGGCCTGCAGCGATGTATTATCTCGGGTATCATGGTAGAAGTTTATGACTTGCCACTGTTGGTCGTCAAGGATGACGTCTAGGACTTGGAGGGTCGGGTGTGTGCATATGTCTAAACGTGGTACCACTGTGAAGTGTGGGGCGTTGTTGTTATGGGGTGTGTTCTTTCGGGTGTAGGACATGACCTTGGGACGTTGTCCTTCGGTGAGTCCAGGGTGGAGCGCTTCCCACACTGGGGCCGCTACTCCTCCGAGGATGTCTACGCCTTCGCAGGCGTTGTCTTTCCTTGCTGTGCCTATTCTGTCGTACCACGGTTCCTGAATTAGAAAAAGATGTGTACTATTATCGCTATTTAGTAGCACGTGGGTAACTGCGTTGTGTTTGCGCATGTTCACCGAGGCTATGTACATGAGGGGGTGTGTCTGCATTAGGCAAGGGACGCTGGGGCAGCGCCAGATTGGGGGCGTGAGGGGGAGTATAGTTTGGCCTGAATTTCGGGATCAGGTTCACCCCAGCCCGTTATTTTGGTGGGGTCCATGGGCCAATAGGTAGGGCTGGTGTCTACTTCCATCGTGTGGATGGTGGCGTCGTAGATACCTGCCGCTGCTCTCCTATTTAGCGCTGCCTGGACTTGGGGGCCAGATGGGTTGGGGGGGAGGGGGGGTGGGTTGGTGAGGTCGTCGTCGGGGTCGAGTACCTCTTCAATTGTGGCGCTGGGGGCTGTGGGTTGCTCCAGTTCCAGTCCTGTGCTGTTTAGTCTGTCTCTGTTCCTCGCCTTATCGGCTCTGTGTGTTGCCCGCGGGCAGAACAGTTCCCGGGCTGGGCACCTTGGGTCTCTGCAGTCGTGACCGGTTTTGTGGCAGTTTAAGCACTTGTAGTGGTTACAGTCGCAGATCCCAGCTGTGGCGTGCTTTTGGGGGCATAGTTTGTCGTGTTCTTTGGAGCTATGTGCTCCCCTGCATCTGACACATTTGACTGAGTCTTTGCCCAGGGGGCAGTTTCTGGACGTTTTGTTGTGGCCTAACGTGTGACAGTGTGAGCACTGTATGAGCGGAGGCTTGTCAATCCATCTCTGGATTTTCACCTCCTTGCCAAAGAGCGTGGGTCGGTTGTTGAGGAGGGTGTTTGTGATGGAGCCGTCTGGGTCTGAGATGGCGAATGTGATGGTGGAGTATGAGGTATTGAGGTGGTCAACTGGTCTGAGCCACCTCGGGGGCATTGCGAAGGAGGCCTTTTTGAGGCCTGGCATCGTCCTAACCTCTTTCAGGAGGGTGTCTGGTCCGAACGCCGTGTAGTCATCATCCAGTATGGGGACTCCTGTTACAGCTTGAGGGGCCGTGAGCACGACTTGTGCAACTAGGCGTGTGGCAAGAGTGAGCACGTGCGAGGGCAGCGAGCACGTGGTTCTGAGCGAGACACTTTCAGTGGTCTCGATGACGTAAGAGTAAGCAGACTCTTCGGAGTAGAACGACTAAGTCACGGGCGTCTGTGACTTCAAGGTTCAGAGCTAAGTCGTTGCAGCCAACTTAGATGGGCATGAGAGCGAAGCGAGGTAGTACCGAGTGAGCACTAAAGTAGAATAGAGGAAAAGGCAGTGGGAGCGTCTTGATCCAGCAGGCTCAAGAGTCGAAGCAAGGTCAGGTCTCGATTAGGAAACTAAGTCAAGCTTAAGGCTTGACCGGCGTAAAGAGGGCTCCTTATATAGGGAGCTACAAGACGGCACGTGCTAACTACTACCTGAGTCATAACGAGGGTAGTGAGTCAGTCCAAGATCCGGAGCTAAGTATAGTAGTGGAGCGATGGCCACATCGCTCCACATGAGTCACGCACGCTCCACAGGTGTCATATCGTACAGTAAGCAAGTTGGAGTCAGTCCGAGTCACAGGCGGGTAGAGGTAAGCATGGAGGCGTAAGCATAGGAGAAAAGACGGTCCACAGTCCGCGAGGGAGATCGTAACAGTACGCCCTCCCCTAAGGGACAGCTGCCACACTGTTAGTCAGAGGTGGCGGGCTCACCGGACAAGGCGCGGCCAGCGTCGTTGGCGTCAGGGGAGGATTCGGGCTGACAGGGGCGCTTGCGGCGCAGCAGGTGGACGACACGTTCGCGGACAGGGAGGGGGCGCTCGTGCATGAAGTGGACGTGGGGCGGGACGTGGACAGGGAGCGCGGCGACGACGTCGGTCTGATGAGTGGCGGGACGACCCCGCAGCCAATAGGACATGGAGGGGAGGATGGGGCACGCGAGGATCTGGTCCAGCTTGGGCCCGATGCGCGAGTTGACGGCCGCGTCGTGGAGACGCACTTCGATGGCGCGTAGCTGGTCCCTGATTGTGTGGCAGCGGCGTACTAGGTCAGCGTCCCGATCCAGCTGGAGGGCGGTGTAGTCGGCGCGGCACTGAGGGGTGCCCAGGAGATGGTGATACTCTTGCTCGACCTGGTGGTGGAGCTTGTGAACGAGGTGGCGGTAGCGGTGGACCTCCGCTGCGACGCCAGCATCGTTGAGGCCCTCGATGAGGTGGTCCACATGGTGGCGGTACTGGTGGTTGCCCTCTATCGTGGTCAGATCCCAGTCGTCTATGCTGGGTAGGTGAGCATCTGGGCGGGGCTTAGCATGGAGGGGCTCAGCGTAGATGGGGGACGTCATTGTCAGACGTCCCAGGACAAGGGGCTCGACGAGGCGGGTGAAGTGGGCGTAGAAGGTGGCAGGGACTAGTCTGTTGTTGTGATTGGGGACAAGGATATTGTCCCGCTCACCTGCGTTGTCGACAAGTCGATGCCATCGCAGGAGATAACCATCGTAGCCGAGCGCGTTGCTCGACTGACCATGGCCTGGGCTTCCGCCGCTGTTACTGTGGGTGCGTGGAGCTGTTGGGGCGGTGGCGACTCCTCCTTGACTGTGGGTGGCGGCGACGTCTGCGTAGCTGCGTCGGCCACTAGAGTACAAGGGGGCAGGGACCTCTGCCGGCGGCAGAAAGTGGATGGTGCAGGCAAGGTCGTTGTCGGCAGATGGAAGTACGGAAAAGACGGTGGCTCCGATGGGCGGCGCGGCCCTGAAGCGGGGGTCGCTTGGCGTTGTCGAATGAAGTCCAGCCTGGGGGAGCGGAGCGGGAGGTACTGAGGGGTTGGCAGGCGCTGAGGGGAGGCTCGAGACGGGGGAGGGGCTCCAGGTAGCATGGCCGTCGTCGATCTGGACGGGGGCGTTGCAGACTCCACAGAAGTTGTCTGAGCTGAGTGGGTGGTCTGAGAGGTCTGGGGCAGAGTGGAGGCTGGGGGCAGATGTGCTGCCATGAGCAGGAGAATCTCGTCCAGTATCTGGCCTGCTTGCTCCGTTGCTGTCGCTGTCGTCGCTGGAGCTGCTGTCGCTGATGGTGAATATGCGGGCGGCGAAGGGCGTGGCTGGGCAGCGCTGCGGGTGGTCATCCTCGGTCCTGGGCTCTGTCGGGGATGGCGACGCTGGGGCGGCGATGTTGATGACTTGGAGGGGAGACTGTTGGTCTTTCGGTGAGCCATTGGCAGACATAAGCGACGAGTAAGCAGGTGGGGGCGAGTTTGGAGTGGTGGAGGCGAGGGAGGGAGATGGGGCTTTGAATGCGAGCAGGGCGTGTCTTATATAGGCTTTCCTGATCGCGGCGGGGTTATCTCGGTGGAACTGGCGGACTAGGTTCAAAGCATGTTTCAAGTTCGCCCAAGGTTCCCACATGTCTTCTGCTGCGGAGTATCCTTTCCATCTGACTCGATACTGTGGCTGTTTTGTTCTTCCAAATCAACGGTATTCTAGAATGGCCTCGACTTCGTACTCTGCTTCTCCATCTATGACGTCAGGAGGCGGTTCTGTGAAGTTTGGGCCGTGTTCGCTGGTTTCTATATACGGGGTGAGGAGGCTGGCGTGGAAGACGTCGTGGACGCGACGTAGCTTCCACTGTGGGGGGATGGCGAGCTGGTACACTACTGGGGAGAGGACTCTGGTGATAGCGAAGGGACCGTAGCGCCGCTGAGCGAGTTTTGCGCTTGGTTGGGTGATGTGGATATTCTTCCCTTCGAGCCAGACCTTTTGTCCTT
>QLOS01002060.1:0-24887 GCA_003313725.1 Russula sp. MG48 | reverse complement strand
CTGTACTAATGAACTCCTCGAGCGGTGAGATGATCTGGGGGACTGGTGTGGGTTCTTCCCCTTCGCTGGCACTGTGGAAGGCTGAGGAGGCGTGGCCTGGGCTGGCTGGATCTACAGCGATTGGTTCTGGGGATTCTGGCTTAAGCGAACTGTGCCCTAGCCCAGTCTCGTTGGCGTGTTCGAATTCTAGGACTTCGTTCGCGCGTGTCCAATATTCTCCTTGGTCGTAAATTATAAGGTACCAGTCGTCGTTGAGGTACTCGATGGGTCTTTCTCTGATACCTAATGGGGTGAAGAGGCGGACGTGGTAGCACCAGTAGTCGTCTGTGTCGTTCCTTCTCCAGTGGGCTTCTCCCTTGATGTAGTCTGGGAGGTCGTCCTCTCTTCTGATAGGTACTCTTGTCCTATATCCTCGAGAGAGCGCGAGTCTGATTTCTTCCAGGGTTGCTTATGAGGGGAGAGGGAAGCCTGCCGTCTCGAAGAAGGCGTTACAAATGAAGTTTAGTTCTTGTGCGAAGCTTTCTAGCTCGCGAATGAGCTGGTCTAGGAGGCGGTGGTGGTGATTGGGTCCTCTATCACAGAGGAGGTAACAGTCGTGGCTGTGGCGGATCGCGTCACCTTTGGCTTGGTCTAGCAGGTGTTGCGTGAATTCTATGGCGTCGCAGAGGGCGTCTGGTGTGATTTCCCTGACTCCTATCAGTCCGCGTTGTCTAGCAGACTCCAGGGTGTTAGTGAGAGTTCGAGGATTGTGAGGGCGGCTTCTAGCAAGTTAAACTCTCCTTGCCACTCTTGGTCGATGTGGCAGAAGACGTCTCTTTCGATACAGAGGGAGAGGTGTATTTCTGTGGCTCCTCCTTGGCAGGTATGGTGGCAAACGGCGTTGTGGTTGTAGATGGCGACGTCCAAGTAGGATCTCCAACGTTCTATGTGGAGGCGGTGTCTGGCAAGTTCCTGGAGGCGTTCAGCAAAGGCAGCGTCGTCCAGGGCGGTTCCTGTAGACGTAGTAGAGGAAGCTTGACTTATGTTACGGCTCGAGGGGCCGTGGGCACGACTTGTGCAACTAGGCGTGTGGCAAGAGTGAACACGTGCGAGGGCAACTAGCACGTGGTCCTGAGCGAGACACTTCCGGTAGTCTCGATGACGCAAGAGTAAGCAGACTCTTCGGAGTAGAACGGCTAAGTCACGAGCGCTTGTGACTTCAAGGGTTCAGAGCTAAATCGTTGCAGCCGACTTAGAGAGGCGTGGGAGCGAAGCAAGATAGTGCTGAGCGAGCACTAAGGCAGAAGCGATGCACAGGGGCAGTGGGAGCGTCTTAGAGCGGCGAGCTCGAAGAGTCGAAGCAAGGTTGGGTCTCGATTAAGAAACTAAGTCAAGCTTAAGGCTTGACTGGCGTAAAGAGGGCTCCTTATATAGGGAGCTACAGAGGGCACGTGCTAACTACTACCTGAGTCATAACGAGGGTAGTGAGTCAGTCCAAGATCCAAGGCTACGTATAGTAGTGGAGCGAGGGCCACCTCGCTCCACATGAGTCACGCACGCTCCACAGGCGTCATATCGTACAGTAAGCGAGCACGAGTCATAACGAGTCACACACGGGGTAATGGTAAGCATATGGACGTAAGCACAAGGGGGAAACGGTCCGCAGTCCGCAAGGGAGATTGTAACAACTGAGTGAATATCTAGAATATGCCTTCCAAATCCAACAAATCTGGTTTGGAATATTGATTGGTCAGTCATGCGGACCAATATCTACATTGACTGAATGTTTGGTATGTGTCCGCCTTATCCGACCGGACAGACATGGAATATTGGTTTGTCTGTCAGGCAGACCAATCACGACACTTATTGAATATCTAGTATGTGTCCACCTGATCTGACCAAACTGATATAGAATATCTGTCAGGCTATTAGGTGAACCTATATCTACACAGATTGGATATCTGGTATGCGTCTGCCTGATCCAACCAGACAGACATGGAATATTGATTGGTCCATCAGGTGGACCAATACTCACACTGACTATTTATTTGATGTGTGTCCACCTGATCTAATTAGACAGACATAGAATATTGGTTTGGCTGTCAGGCGGACCAATACCTAAACTGACCATGTCCGCCTAATCCAACCAGATGCCCAGGCAATATTGGTTTGAATGCCAGTCTGACCAACATATACACCCAGTGAATATATAGTCAATGTCCGCCTGATCTAACCAGACACTCAGGAAATATTGGTTGGGATGTCAGCCTGATCAACATTTACACCCAATGAATATTCAAGTAATGTCTGCCTGATCAGACCTAACACTCATGCAATATTGGTTGGGATGTTAGCCTGACCAATATCTACACCTGTTGAATATTCAATCAGTGTCTGCCTGATCCAACCAGACACTCAGATAATATTAGTTGCGATGTTAGCCTGAACAATACCTACACCCAATGAATATTCAATCAGCATCCGCCTAATCCGACCACACGCTCAGACAATATTGGTTGGGATGTCAGCCTGACCAATATCCACACCTGTTGAATGTTAAATCAGCATCTGCCTGATCTGACCAGATGCTCAGATAATATTAGTTGGGATGTTAGCCTGACCAATATCTACACCTAGTGAATATCCAATCAGTGTCCGCCTGATCTGACCAGATGCTCGGGCAATATTGGTTTTGATGTTAGCCTAACCAGTATCTACACTCAATGAATATTCAATCAGTGTCCGCCTGATCCATTTAGATGCTCAGGTAATATTGGTTGGGATGTTAGCCTGACCAATATCTACACACAATGAATATTCAATCAGTGTCCACCTGATCCGACCAGATGCTCAGGCAATATTGGTTTGGATGTTAGCCTGACACCAGTATCCACACTTAATGAATATTCAATCAGTGTCCGCCTGATCAGTCCAGACACTCAGGTAATATTGGTTGGGATGTTAGCCTGACCAATATCTACACACAATGAATGTTCAATCAGTGTCCGCCTGATCCGACCACATGCTCAGGCAATATTGGTTTGGATGTTAGCCTGACCAGTATCCACACTTAATGAATATTCAATCAGTGTCCGCCTGATCCGTCCAGACACTCAGGTAATATTGGTTGGGATGTTAGCCTGACCAATATCTACACACAATGAATGTTCAATCAGTGTCCACCTGATCCGACCACACGCTCAGGCAATATTGGTTTGGATGTTAGCCTGACCAGTATCCACACTTAATGAATATTCAATCAGTGTCTGCTTGATCCAACCAGACGCTCAGGCAATATTGGTTTGGATGTTAGCCTGACCAATATCTACACATAATGAATATTCAATCAGCATCCACCTAATCCGACCACACGCTCAGACAATGTTGGTTGGGATGTCAGCCTGACCAATATCTACACCTGTTGAATATTCAATCAGTGTCTGCCTGATCCGACCAGACACTCAGATAATATTAGTTGCAATGTTATCCTGAACAATACCTACACCCAATGCATATTCAATCAGCATCCACCTAATCCGACCACATGCTCAGACAATATTGGTTGGGATATCAGCCTGACCAATATCCACACCTGTTGAATATTCAATCAGCATCCGCTTGATCTGACCAGATGCTCAGATAATATTAGTTGGGATGTTAGCCTGACCAATATCTATACCCAGTGAATATCCAATGGGTGTCCACCTGATCTGACTATAACAGCAGAGTTTATTAGTTGGCCTGTCAGGCTGAACAATTCCTGCGCCAAGTGAATGTTATATATGATAATCCGCCGAATGCATTCAGTCGGATACCCAATATATCTCTTAGTATGCATCGGACATGTCACAAACGTGTATTCAATATTATTCGGCCAATACATAAAATGTGTATACTTTGTAAAATCCAGCAGACATCCGCTGGGACGTCTTAAATGATATAATGTCATTATATTTTCTACATTTCTATCGGATATTCAGACTGAATGGTGTGTGAGACGATGATCGTGGAGAAGGGCCGAGCCATCTCCAGCAGTGTGGCCAGTCGGCCAATGACCTAGAGTCTCTACATATGGTATGTCTCACACCTCTGCAGCAAAACATTTCTGATTTGATAACAGAACCAAGACAACAACCCCTCTGGTGAAGGCGAGTCGCCAACACCTGTGGCACCTGTGCGTTCTGCACGCTCTGGCTGTACAATATGGATCCCTCGACGCCTGATGGACTACGTACCCCATGGTGACATGTCTCTGTCCCATGTCCCCCGGCATCCTACACCACCGTCAGATGAACTGCCCCCATCCCCTCCACCTACCAACCCGCCACCGTCTTTCAAAACCCAGCCCAACAAGCTTGGGGTGTTTCGCCGATACCCGCACCTTCCCTCATGGCATCCCGAAGGTGGCCAGTCACTCGACAGCGTATGTGACGCCTCCACTTTAGCTGCCCCCCCTCCACCTCCTATCAACCCAAGGGCCGTGCACGAACTGAACCTCGATTCTGAGCCCTTGCCCCACGAGCCGTTCTCAAGCCGTACCGCAGCCATCCTCATGGAGTGTTATCACGACAGGTCTGGAAAGAAATCAGCCACGCATCTCAACTCCATGGCAAAGGCCATGCATGATGACCCTGAGTTCAATCTCAACGCCTTAGCTAACTTTAGTGCTGAGAGGGAGAACGCTTTGCTCGATGCATTTCTGAAGCATGGGAGTGTTGACCACCCCTTTCGAAAGAATGATGGCTGGCATGAGGCAAGCGTTAAAATCTGCATCCCGGTGAGCGGCGTTCAATTCACGTCTGAAAGCAAAGCTCCAGAGATCCAAGTAGATGGACTCTACTACAGGCGGCTGATCAACATCATCACCACCGTCTTTCAGGACGAAGCGTCCAAGTCCTTCCATTTTAGCCCGTTCAAACAGTACTGGATTCCCGATGACGACAACCCCGAGTACGAGCGTCTGTACTCGGAAATGTACATGTCGGACACCGCTCTCGATTGTCAAAGAGAGGTAGAAGCTTTACCTCATGAGGATGGAGATAACCTGGAGCGTGTCGTGATACCTCTCATGCTAGCTTCTGACTCAGCTCACCTCACCAGCTTTGGCTCTGCGTCTGTATGGCCGATTTATGTCAGGTTCGGTAATCAGACAAAGTACAACCATGCTAAACCCTCTGCGCATGCAACACACCACCTGGCTTATGTTCCATCGGTACGTCAACAAATATCTTCACATAGTTTCAACCTGACATGATTTACAGCTTGGATCCGATTTCGCACATTGATGCGCCGGGTTAATGGGTAGGCCACTTAACCAGGCTACAGAAACCCACTGCAAGTAGTGTGTGAAAGTCCGGTCCGGTTGCGTTTTTTTGACCAAAATGTGGCAACCGCAACTGCAACCGGTTGCGGTCCTATCTCATTTTGGTGCAACCGCAACTGAACCGCTTGTAACCAGTCTCTAACGGTTGTGTTGCCCAGAAAGACCGGTCTCAGACCGGTTTCAACATGTTTTTTTTTTTTTTTGAACAGTAAAGCAAATATATTTATAAACTATTTAATGAACAAATTAAGGACAGTCTATCTACAAGAGTAACAGTGGGACCAGTGGCGGTCTCATGCTGGGTGCATTCGCGGCGGTGAAATGCGAGCGATGGTCTCATGCTGGGTGCGTTCGTAGCGGTATAACGGGGTGGCAGTCGCGATGCTGCATGTGCTGTGCTGCCACTGCTTCTCCAGCTGCTCCTGATGCCGCCGCTGGTGCCACCGCTGTGAGTGCTGCCAGATGTTGCTCTGGTTGCTGCTGGTCCTGCTGCTGCCGCTGATGTCGCCGCTGGTGCAGCCGCCAATGCAGCCGCTGATTCAAACGTGGGTGGTGGTCGCGATGCTGCATGTGCTGTGCTGCCGCTGCTTCTCCAGCTGCTCCTGATGCCGGTGCTGATGCTGCCGCCAGTGCCGCCGCCGTGCTGGTGCTGCCAGATGTTGCTCCGGTTGCTGCACTTGCTGCTGCTCCTGCTGCCGCCGTTGGTGCAGCCGCCGATGCAGCTGCCAGTGCAGCCACCGATTCCACTGCTGGTGCAGCCGCCGATGCTGCTGGTCCTGGTCCTGGCGCCGCCGCCATGCTGCTGCTGCCAGCTGGTGCTACCGCTGCCACGCCTGCTGCCGCTGTTGCCACTGCCGCCACTGCTGCTGTCCTAAGTAGTCCTAAAGGGAGAGAAGAAAGTGCAGTTAGTTCTTATATTTTTAAGTCAGTGATGACGCACCTGGTTTTTTAACCTACCTATAACCTAGCCCCTAATTGCACATCCAGGGGCTACTAGAGAGTAGGAGCCCATCAGTTGATGGGCCGCGGCAGCCTGATGTCTGATCTGATGCAGAGAGGCAGAGGAAGAGGGAAGACGACTGGGCGGACAGCGATTAACGGCGTTTGAAACTCCGCTTAAAAATCGCAAAGAAGAAAAATGAAAAAATAGAGGGCAAAAAACAATAAAAAAACATATTAGAAGTGCACAGAGTAGGGACTGGTTGCAACCGGTTGCAACCAGTCTTTTGCCAGTCCATGAGAATTCACCAAAGTTGTGCAACCAGCAACCGGACTGGTCCCAAAGTCACACAACTGCAACTGCAAAAAGACTGGACCAGGGTCTGGTTCCAGTCCAGTTCCAGTCTTTTTGCGGTCCATAGGACTGGACTTGAATACACTAACTGCAAGCGCGAGTTGATGCATAAAGTCTGGGAAACATTGTTGGACAATGACTTCATCGAGGCATATGACCGTGGCCTTGTTTGCCAATGCCACGATGGCACATCACGTCGCTTTTTCCCCCAAATCATGACTTACTCTGCTGATTATCCTGAGAAGTACGTGCGCTCAAACTGTGTCTATGCTGCACTGACCCCTTATCCTCAGGGTTCTGCTGTCCAGCATCCGTTTGCTTGGAAGGTCCCCATGCCCCCGCTGTCTCATCAAGAAGGATGAAATTTCTGAGGTGGGGACTCCAAGGGACCTTGAATGTTGAGCAAATGTTCGCATAGATAACAAGAAGCGCCAAAAGGATATCGAATCAGCCCGCAAGCTCATGTTTAGAAAGGGAAGGCGGATTGCAGCTAAGGCAGTCGAGAACCTCCTTTCGGAGGAGTCCCTTGTCCCGACGTGGGCATGTACAGATCATTGGATCATGCAGGGCAATGCTAACATCAGCAAGTTGGTCTGAAAATTATAATGCCTTGTAACGCCTTATGAAGACCAAAATTGCCAAAATGCCCTAAAACCCCAGCTGGCATTTCTAATGGCTTATTACAGAACCCCTGTTATTGACAATCTCTCATAATTTTTATGATGGATTTCAGAGTTTATAATGGTTTTTGGATGTTATGACAGATTATAGACATTATAATACATTTTGGAGGTTTATGATCTATTATAATGGATTGCTTATCTTATAACGAATTCTGGAAGTTATAAGACATTTCAGGGCTTATGAGACATTTCGGGACTTATGAGGCTTTCCGAGACTTATGAGACATTCCGAGACTTATGAGACTTTTCGAGACTTATGAGGCATTTTGAGACTTGTGAGGCACTCCGAGACTTATGAGACTTTTCAGGACTTATGAGACTTTTCGGTGCTTATGAGGCATTCCGAGACTTATGAGACTTTTCGGGACTTATGAGGCATTTTGATACTTATGGGGCATTTCGATACTTGCAAGGCCTTTTGAGACTTGCGAGGCATTTCGATACTTATGGGGCATTTCGATACTTATGAGGCACTTTGAGACTTATGAAGCATTCCGAGACTTTTAGTTATTATACTTTAGGACCCATGATACTATTTGATGATACAACAAGGTGCAAAAACTACGTCAAATAAGAATAAGTGCTTTATCAGCGAGCGCGATTAGAAACAGAAAACATAGTACTGTACAGAATTTATCAGCAACTCGGGCGTCCCTTTCCCACCCTACCCTTGCCTGCTGTCCTCGGCGATGCTGCAGTACCTTGAGCGGGGCCTCGACGTGGGGCTGGGATAGTTTTATCCTATTGAAGTTGTAGTCATCAATATAAAGATCGGAACGTATACGCACCTTGGGCTCGTCATGGCGGGTACGCTGAAGCCACGGAGGACGCCCAGCTGCAGCATCTTGCGGTTCTTCCTCACAATCGGTCAGTGGGCTGCCTGGTGGCATGCGAGGGGGTGTTGACGTCCGATGCGTCAGGGACGTTGGAGTGGGTGTGGAATGATGGGTCACCGAAGGATCCTCTTCAGATTCAGGTTCTAAATGGAGAGATATCAGCGTATGGATCACACAATATATTCTGCCTTGCCTTCGCCGTCTCCGTACCCCCTCTGTTATGCTCGAGCTCTGAGCGTATCGATGTTGGTCTATTCGCTGAGTCTATGAGACTGACTCAGACACTGCTAGTCCCTCGAGGTTAGGGGCACAGGCAGTGGCGGTCCCCTTGTGCGTACCACCCCAGGGCAAGGGTTCAATGCAGGGGAGTCAAAGTCAGACAATCGGCCTGAGGATCCGAGGGTTCACAAGATGAGAGGGAATACAGGTAGCCACCAAGGGCCAGAGCGTAGCTCGGTATTGGTACAAAGAGAATAAGCCTAGCGTTACAGCTACAGTCTAGGCTACCTTATATAGTCAGGGATCGCAAGAACGGGCTTCCTGCTGAGTCGTGTGAGTGGAGTATCATGGTGCAGTCATGGGTTCGAGACGGTCAAAGGGTCATATATAGAGTGAAGGTGAAAAAGCATAACACCCTCAATTCTTCTCTATCTTGCTCTGAAATTACATACAAAGTTAGGCCTATTCGTCCATGAAAAAGCCACATGCCTACCCTCAGACTTGGGTGTTGCAGCCTCGCATGCAGCGGCCTTGCGCTTGTCGGCCTGAGCCCTGACCTTCACGAGAAAGTCGTCGTCGTCGTCGTCCCCCCCATCTGCGGTAACCAATGTTGGATTACCGTGCTTGTTCCCAAATACCTCCCTTTATTTTCAAAGATTGAGTCGGCATGGCGTGGCACTAATACAGACACTTACATATTCCACCACTCCAGCGTCTCTTGCGCCCACGTATCATCGAGTTTGAACAGTTCCAAGATATTCTGGTGGAACTTCTGATAATTGAACTTTCCGTCGGTTACAGACCAGCTCTGAGAAGAACTGAGTGAAAATCGGGCCTAAAACTCTCGTCTTGAGGTCAACAATGGAAGGAAAAAAAAAACCGACTTGACAGCATGCATATGCAGTCATCTGTGGTGAGACAGAAGGGACGTGAAGGATAGTTATGACTGAGGCTCTTGTTCCTGAGCCCCAGCCCTCTCGTTGAAGAGCACTTTGTTGACCAAGGAAGATGTCACGGAAACACTACAACTGTGTTAGATCGGTATAGATACAATTAATGCTCAACTCACGTGAATGAGGAAGTAACCTCATAAGAGGCCATTCAAGATGTTGTCTGGATCATAAGACTCTTCCTCATAGAGGAAGGTGGGGAACCGACCCGCGGTAACGGCATATATACCACTGTTGATTTTGACATGGACACTACAGATGGCTGAGTTAATGGTCTATGGAATATCTATACAACGTACCTGGTTCTGTCTTTGTCATACTCTTCCAGATAGGCCACTGGTAAGAGAAAGCGAGCTAACTTGGGGTGGTTGAATCCCCTGTCCACCTTTGAGTTACCATCATCAAGCAGAATTCTCTGCTGCGGGTCACTAGGATCCAAACTGGCGTATCGCACAGTCTGAATCTTCAGCCTATGTGCGTCTCCTGCACGCGCCGAGCACATTCCAGAGACCATCTGAAAGAGGTCAGTGCATATATGCGGCCAATTGTATATACTTGTTACGATCGCACTACCGTTGCGCACTGACCCAGCCATCACGCAGTCTCTGGGACTTGCGGCTGGTTACCTGACAAGACAAGGATGGAATCAGGACCTCCCTGGGAGGCCCTACATTGAATGCAGACTGGCTACACTACGGACATTGGTATGGACATTGATTTGGACTGATTAGGAAGGAGCTCCTAGCCTCATGCTACGAGCGCATGGTTGTGGTACCCACATGGCACCTGCAGGTGCAGGCGTGCAGCACATCACCTCGGCACATTACAGCACGCTGAAGGCGTGTTCCCTAGGTCCTAGGGTGTAGTGCAGACGTGTTCCGGCATGGATGAAGGCCGCGCGTCCTTACGATAACGGTTTCTTAGCTGATTGGATACTTGGACTGACCCTTGACATCATACTGTACGCGCGTCCACCGGATTGAACTAGAACGCTGCCGCGCCCCTATGGCGTGTGCTCTGGACCCTTATAACGACATGGGCCCTATGCCCTGACACTTACGCGTCCCTCTTGATAGGGGCCTGACTGATTTACTATAAGTAGTACGCATCTCTGTCATGTAGCAGACAGACTCGACCTCTTGGATATACAGCCTACTGAACCTTGGAAACCCCTGCAGTGGGAAGCACCCCAAGGCTAGAACAAACCAGAACAGACCTTCAAGGACCACCAGTACACTCCGCTCTTTGCTCTATCCCTCTTTCTCCTCCCTTGTGTTCAGGGAACCTTTGGTCTTGAACCCATTGCGCTTGTGCACTCTATTGTGCTTGCGCCACTTGTGCATTAGTGCACCTCTGTTGGCCTACGTCTTGTGCCATTGTAAACAAGAGAAGAACATTATCCAAATGTCCACAGTGCACGCTGCACTACCGCAAAGCAGGACTTGGGCTGAACCAAGTCACCGATAAGCAAGTCGCTTAGAACGCCCAAGGCTGAGCGTAACAATACTACCCACTGATTTTGTATGAGGCTCAAAGTCCTTGAGGCTGGTTTGCCTCAGATCATCGAGAAGGGGCGGGTGGAAGGCTACCATGGCATTAAATGCAGCTATGTGTTCTTGCTGCGCACCTTCATCCCTATTGTGGTATCAACACCACCATGCAATGAGATGAGGAAAACAAATACTCACATCGGATCTGGGTGTGCGGGTTGTGTGTGCTCTGATCCTGATGCAAGTATGTGTTTTTTCGCATATGTGATAACCGCAGGGATGGCGAGATACGAGTTATAACAGCGCATCACCCAACGGCCAAGCTGGGTATATGCGCTCGATTCCCCCTCACCAGACCTGTGTTGAGGGGTTAATGATCAAAAGATGATGATTGTATTGCCACTTAGCGACTTTTTGTTTTTTTTTGTCTTGGTGGGGGCCACAGGGCTGTCCATGACATTATCCTCATCCAAAGGACATGCGCGTTTGGAAGCTCTTGCCCTGGCAGAAGGGGAGGCCGTGTCATGACCAGATGGGATGGACCATGTAGAGCGTTGATGAGAAATATGTGTGGAAGTGGGGGAACTCATAATGTTATGCAAAGAATACGATTGAGACTCACCAAAGCACCTTTTCACCTTTTTATCTAATCTTCGCGTCTCATCACATGGAGTCCCCAACGCATTCATTCAATCACGTGCCAGCCTAGTGATTTCGAGAAAGTGATTAGTCAATACGAATAATGTACCAAATAGTGTATATTGCGATTGCGAGCCAAATAGTGTATATTGGGGGGAATCATGTACTGTACTCAAAAAGACTTGCAGCGTAGAAGGATCTGCAAATTGTGATCAGCACCTTGTCCAGAAATTTATTTATACCCTTTGTGAATGAACGCTATGTCGCAACGCAGATGGATTCCCCTTTGTACACCGACGTCCAGCTGAGCCTGATAGCATTGCAGACCCTACCAACGATTGCTATCCTGGTGGTGCCCCCAATGATTTGGAACATCGTGAGTTACTTGGGATATCCCTTGATCAATGAACTCACCTTGTACCCAGACCGTCCACGTTATATTGGATCCCAACGAAACCAAGCCTGTACACATGCCATCAGATCCACCAAAGAGGGAAGTACCTGCCCTCAAAGACTCCAATTGCACCCCAGTCGCCTCCAAGAAACATCCACGCGATGAGGCTATCGGTGAGGTAGAGGCGTGCAAACGCCTCAAACCTGCTGCACCATCTGCGGGACCATCCGCAGGACCATCCACGGGACCATCCGCAGGGCCTTCCGCGCCCCCCCCCTTGACCCTCAAAGTCAGAGGGCAGCCACATCACATCGTGCCTGATAGCCAAGAAGAACTGTTAGTCCTCCCCCCAATGCCAAAGAGTTTATACGACGAACTTACAAGTTTTTCTGACGGCACTGATAGTTCTCTCACTGAACCCAAGAGTTCGGACGTTGAGCCAACTCGGGCCACTCGGCGTTGACATTGTAGATTACAGTGTTATTAGCGATGTACGTGTCCTGGGGTGTAATGAAATAAAAAGAGACGGTAAATATACAATAAGGTTATGATGGTGCAGTAGAAACGTTTGAAGGGTGGGGCGGGTATGATAATAATCGCTGGACAATGTCTCAAGACGGGTCAGTGGTAAGCACTCACATGGAATGGACATATATGCTTACCGCGGTGGGTCGCACCCGGTGTGTGGACCATCTTTTTTAGAGAGGCCCACCTCTGCTGGAGCCTGTGACAAGTCCAGATCTTCCATCCATCATCGGGTAGGGTAGCCCAGTTGATACCCTCTTCTGTGTCGAGATCCAATGACGCCACCCTAGAGAAGTGAAGTGAAGTCAATGAGAGGTGAGCCAGCTGAGTACATACTTTTGAATGAGAATATAGGAGTCTGTATGACTCCAGCGAGGGGTCTTCCCACCGTTCTGCAGCTTCAGGTACAGCGAATCGGTCCTGTAAATTGTGATAGATAAAGCAACTTGACATTTAGATCGCACGTACCATTTATTGCAGCACTGGTTTGCCGTCCACGTGTTGTCCATCCGTCCCGCAACCACCTCCCAGAAATTGCTTGAGGTTCCAGTGGACTTACCCTCTTCATCCAGATCTCGCATGATCTGCATAAGGCGGGCTTCTTCATCGGGGGACCATGATCCTACACGCATCCTGAGCCCTCTTCCAGGAGCAGAGTAGAACGTACATACCTTTACGTCGCGTTTCCTTCTGTGCAATGCATTTGATGTACCGATTCTGGCACTCTGCAGTGGGGCGTTCCAGAGCCCAGGCAACCCTGCCCCATTTATGCCCGTGCTCTTCGACCATCCTGCATAGATTAGTAGCCAGGAGCCGAGCTTGCACGCATAGATTACTTACTGTTGTAGTTGCGCGTCCTTGAGATCTGTCCATTTCCCCTTATCCTTCATGGGATGGTAGATGCGCTGCACGTGGTCATATACCGACCGGACGCGCCTCGGAGGTACGGTGCAGGCTGAAGAAGAGCGAATCATAATCAGACATACCTGGAGTAAAGAAGACCTACCGATGTGGGCCCAAAACCCCTCCTGCCTGTTCGCACCGAATATGAGATCCTCGACCTCCTCCTGGCTCAGGTTCCAGGCCTATCAGCGGTCAATAAAATGCGAAGCGAGATCAAGAAATTACTCACTTCACTATACTTGCAAATAGTTGTGCAGATTGTCTCCGTTTCCGCATCCATGAATGCGCCTTCTCGGCACAGCACACCTGACATATGCATTAGCAATACGGTAAAGTAGACTGAACAACGCATACCATGCTGCCTGAACTTTTCCGCCACCCACCACTTCATTGCGAGTGTTTCCGCATGCTCCTCCGAGAGCGTGGAAGTGGTAGTGATATCAACGCGATTCGTTTCGGACTCCATTACAGTCGCGGACCAGTTACTTGCTTTTAAACGTTTCTTGCGGCTTATTTCACGTTGCTTTACGCGTCGTCTAGTCTGCGTTCTCTATGTATCTTAATAATGCGGTGCTCATAGATTATTCTAAAGCTCTACTACCTACGACAAAGGGATGTGGTGGAGGGGAAAAGAAAAATGCGATCCCGTGATCGACAGCTTACATAGTTGGCCACTCCGCTCCCGTCTCTGAGGTAGGCACGTGCCATAGGATATCGGACTGCCCTCTGAGACCGGTCCGGCAACCAGAGAGTCCGGCAACCGAGCGCAATCCCATGGCACATGCCTACCTCAGAGACGGGAGGGGAGTGGTCAGGCTTAAGTATTCTCTGGAAACATCCGAACACCTCTTTCTTTCCTCTTCCTCACTCTCACTCAACAACCTCGTCCTTCAGCGTAGTCTAGAAAAAATTAACTTAGATATACATAAAATAATATTAAGAAACCAGAGTAAACAATGGTAAGAGTAAATTAATAATAAGTTAATGCCCTTGTCATGCCGAGAACAGGCACGACCGCTGCATCCCATCCCCAGGCCCGATCGCCGCGACCCAGTGCAGTCCACGAAGCCTCCTCTGCCGACGCCCTCTGTAGGCACATATGCGTAGCATGCCTCTGGTGGTTGGATCCCACCACACACCTGTAGCCTGCGCCGGAAGCTGTTGGGCACGGCGCAGAGCGTAGCTGGTGCCTGAGCAGACACCCTGTTCGTGCAGACCGCCGATTGCGTCTACTACCGCCCTCTGACCCCCCTCTTGGGTGATCAGCCGTCGTGGGAGGGCATGGCGGACTTGGCTCGGCAGTGACCAGCGGAGAGGCACGGGGCAAGAGCGGCAGCACATCGACCACCCCGCTGCAAGCCGGATCTTTCACCTCAAGCCTGGTCGTTGCCTTGGTGGCTGCGTGAGCGACCCTCCATGGCCCTTTGTGCCAAGAGAGCGAGCTCTCTCGTCTTAACGAGGCAAGGACAATCCACCCTCTGCCATTGCCCTTTGTAGGCACATATGTGCGGCTGCCTCTGGTGGATAGATCCTACCATGCACCCGTTGCCTGCGCCGGAAGCTGTTGGGCACGGCGCAGAGCGTAGCTGGTGCCCGAGCAGAGGGACACCCCGTTTGTGCTGACTTTCGGTCGCACTCAACTCCTTGCAACTGCTGCCCGGAGGGGTATGGGGCAAAAGCGGTGGCACATCGACCACGCGGTCACAGGCCCAGAAGCGCAACCAACACCGCATCATCACCTCTTCGATCTGCACGATGGAGTGAGGACTTGGAGGTGGCAGGAAGGCTTTGCCCGCCTTTGGTGATGTTTGGTACGTGTCATACCTTCTCGCTTATACCAGGTTACAAGTGCGCGATGGGTGGCGTGTTGGTGCGACCTGTGAGTGAGGCTCGGCACACGCTTCTCCCGTTGGAGGTCGCTCTCGGTGATGCCTCATGCCAAGGCGCGATCTAGGTAAGCCCAGTACGTAAAATATGTGTCTTTGGCTGGCCATGATGCAAGTTGGCTGAGATACGGTGAGCTCCACACCCACGTTGCTAGTTTACCATCCTAACATTTTCTTTCAATCATCTACTTGCATTTCAACCATGGCTGAATACACAGTGAGTGACCTTCAAATCCTGAGGATCAGCGAATTTACCATACAGTTTAGTTGAGCGATTTTCTGGACCTTGAAGCCACCGTAGACGACAGAGAAGAGGAGGAGATTGATGAGGAAGAACTTGGTGAGCAATGCCCTCAGTATATTTCTCAATCATTAACACTATTCAATAGATGACTTTTTTGTGGACAATGTGGAGGACAAGGAGAGCGAAGTGGGTCCAAGCAAGGGCCCTGCATTCCTTCGTGATGACAGTGTGGCGCTTGCGGAGGCCTTGGAGTTGCATGCTTGGGCTAGAGACCACGCTGTGACATCTAATCCCCCGCGCCGGTACGACGGCGGGATTGTCCTGAGGCACTTGCTCGTCCCGAGGCTGGATGACCCTGAGTTGTGGGCTGTGTGCGTGAAGGTATGTACGATATCTATCTCATACTGAACCTGTCTGACGTTGTATATAGTTTGGGTACAAGTCGAGTCTCGTACTTCAGATCTTCCGTCGATGTACCTCAGGAGTGGAATCACGCCGTCTGGACATCGCTTTGGTTGTCACACGAGATGGAATTCCAGGATACATTTTCCTGGAAGGCAGTCTCTCGGCGGCAAGGCAAGCTGTGAAGGGACTGGTGACGGTCCGTAGTCCAACACCACGTCTCATCCCTCTTGAGCAGCGCATCACATTGCTGGCAAGTCGCAATCCGTTGTCTCGTCGCATAGAGGAAGGCCAATGGGTGCGTTGCTTGCATGGACTCTATCACGATGACGTTGGATTCGTATGCAGACAGGATACATCGTCCGATTTAGAGCTCATTGTCGCGTTCGTCCCTCGGATCCCCACCAAGCCTGCTGGCAGCAGCACAGGTAAGAGGAAGAGAGGGTCTCGACCCCCCCCACGGACTTGGTCCTCAGTGCAAGTCGTAACAGAATACAGCGCCTCAAATGTAAGTGACATCTCGCCCGGAAAATTCGTGTTTCAGCATGAAACATATGAATCAGGCTTGATCATGAAGCAATTTGCTCTGGCCAGCCTCGCTATTGTCGACAGCCCTCCCAGCAACATACAACACTTTATCACGGCCCCTTGCATCCAAGACCTTCCATTATTTGCACCCTGGGTCCACTGCTTTGCTCAGGACTCCATCCAGCCCCAACAAAGGGTCAGAGTTGAGTCTGGGGAGCAATGGGGAGTCATAGGGCGCCCCGTTGAAATCATTGATGGCGTTGCCACCATCGAACCAGACTCGGGTTTGGAAGATGTCCCTTGGCCCCACATTCCCTTGCGTTATCTGACACCACACTACCTCCCTGGCGACAACGTCAAGGACCGTTGGTCAGAGTCATATGGATTAGTCATGTCGGTCGATGAGGAGCACAACGCGCTCATTTATATCAAAAAGGACTCGAACCGGGCGGTAAGATACTCAAATTTACCTTCAAAAGCTTTACTGATGGGATGCCAGATTTCGACCTTGATGGACAGTGTGGAATTTTTTGAACCTCCACATCATCTGTACAGGATCCAGGTAGGTACCTGGGTTGACTTCCACGACCCAGTGGACCCTCTACACCGAAAGCGGCGTGGGTACGTGAGCAGACAAATGCGAGACACCTGCGTATTTGTCGTAGATGAACACAGCTTTGGAGAGGTATGTGGCAATCTGCATTGTGAGCTAGCTAACGTCTATGTCTAGTTCGAGATCGACGTGTGTGAACTAGATGTCTGCCGTGTACAGGCCCCTACCTTGCCCAAGGGTGAGCACGTCCACCCTCTTGTCAGTCAGTGGGTCCTAGTCATCTCCCACCCCCACTTCAAGGGGTACTACGCTCGCATCAAAGACTTTGGTCCATCTGGCATCTTGGTTGAACTTGAAGCCCAGGTTGCGCAGAATTCAGGACTGCAATCCATTCAACTGGCCAACATTTGCATTGTGTATGAGTTGCTATTCTTTTCTTTTCTTTGTTTTTGCCGTATTTCTGATCTGTTGTTTGTTATCAGACCTCAGACAGCAGGTCCTTCAAGATTGCCAGCCCCCCCTCGTCCACGCACACTGCCACCTGATGCAGCCCCGAGCCCATCCCGGACACTCACACCAGAACCCAAGAGAGGTAAGATGTTCGTTGTTGCTCCCTGATGTCAAAACTTATCATGTGCGCTCTAGAACACTGGCTGTTCTCCATCGTGATACAAGGCCACCTCTACGAGAGACGTATACCGTTCTACATCCATGGCATTCGGGGATCAGGTAATGGGTCGATGGACATTTATGAGGGTGAGACTGCTAGGACGGTGTCCCCAGCTGAGTGGAAGTCTCCTGGTGAGGTAATGGTTAGCGTGGTCAAGGGTATCCGTCCAGTGCGGATATCCATCCACCCAAAGTTCCTCGTGCCATGGCAGCCGAAGGGAGGTAAAGACGTAGTGGTAATCAATGGCCCTTGGTTCGGCATCACAGGCGCTATTGTGGGACGGGAGAACGAGTCCTACGTCATCAGATTCACTCTACTGGAAGACTCGTGGGACGAATGTTTTGAGGGAAAGCAGCTTGCTAATTTGGAGGCACTCAGGAGATAGGTCATATAGCATAGTACATTTGTAGAAGTTTTTTGATAATTGCAGCACGATCTATGGTTCACTCCCTTGTGAGAATAATTGACTCTCGCGTATCTCCCCAGAGATACTGGGTGAGACAAGGTAGTCACGAATCATAAATGGTGTGTCCTTAGCTCATGTGTGCTGTCTAGACACTTATGATGGCCATCCTGCTAGGGCCTGTACCATCTTTCAAGCCTACAGGGGCGATTCACTCGTGGTGCATGCGCACCATCTTCTCCCTCTTTCTCCCTCTTTGGCGCTTGCTGACTTCCTTATTTTGCAGTCCCATGTGCCATTTTATCTGATTTGCCACCTGTGCAGATCCCAACCACGGAGTACTCTGCCCGGTGACCAAAAGCATACTTACCATTCCCCAGAACACCCAGGATCCGTCACGATGGGTCGATATCTCATAGATAAGACCTGTCTCTAGCGTATAAAGACCCTCGCCCTTTTATCAATGCAGGCTGCACACTTGTGAGGCTCTGATGCTACCCTCTCAACTCTGTAAGATCAATCTAATGTCTTCTAGTGATTACCCATGTTATTTCTGTGGCAAAAAGAAATTCAAGTCTGTAAAGGCTTTGAACGCGCACCATCGGACTTGCCCTGCCTGCTGGGACAGCCCACCGGGCTCCCCAAAGCGTGCTCTTGGTCCCCTACCCCTCGAGCAGTGAAAGCGAGGACACCTTGACGAACAAGAGAGTCAAGACGATGATCGTGGAGAAGGGCCGAGCCATCTCCAGCAGTCTGGCCAGTCGGCCAATGACCTAGAGGCTCTACATATGGTATGTCTCACGCCTCTACAGCGAAATGTTTCTGATTTGATGACAGAACCAAGACAACAACCCCACTGGTGAAGGCGAGTCGCCAACACCTGTGCATTCTGCATGCTCTGGCTGTACAATACGGATCCCTCGACACCTCATGGACTACGTACCCCATGGTGACATGTCTCTGTCCCATGTCCCCTGGCATCCTACACCACCGTCAGATGAACCGTCCCCATCCCCTCCACCTATCAACCCGCCACTGTCTTTCAAAACCCAGCCCAACAAGCTTGGGGTGTTTCACCGATACCCACACCTTCCCTCATGGCATCCCGAAGGTGGCCAGTCACTCAACAGCGTATGTGACGCCTCCACTTTAGCCGCCCCCCCTCCACCTCCTATCAACCCAAGGGTCGTGCACAAACTAAATCTCAATTCTAAGCCCTTGCCCCATGAGCCGTTCTCAAGCTGTACCGCAGCCATCCTCATGGAGTGTTATCACGACGGGTCTGGAAAGAAATCAGCCGCGCATCTCAACTCCATGGCAAAGGCCATGCATGATGACCCTGAGTTCAATCTCAACGCCTTGGCTAACTTTAGTGCCGAGAGGGAGAACGCTTTGCTCGATGCATTTCTGAAGCATGGGAGTGTTGACCACCCCTTTCGAAAGAACAATGGCTGGCATGAGGCAAGCGTTAAAATCCGCATCCCAGTGAGTGGCGTTCAATTCATGTCTGAAAGCGAAGCTCCAGAGATCCAAGTAGATGGACTCTACTACAGGTGGCTGATCAACATCATCACCGCCGTCTTTCAGGACGAAGCGTCCAAGTCCTTCCATTTCAGCCCATTCAAACAGTACTGGATCCCCGACAACGACAACCCCGAGTACGAGCGTCTGTACTCGGAAATGTACACGTCAGACACTGCTCTCAATTGTCAAAGAGAGGTAGAAGCTTTACCTCGCGAGGATGGAGATAACCTGGAGCGTGTCGTCATACCTCTCATGCTAGCTTCTGACTCGGCTCACCTCGCCAGCTTTGGCTCTGCATCTGTATGGCCGATTTATGTTGGGTTCGGTAATCAGACAAAGTACAACCATGCTAAACCCTCTGCGCATGCAACACACCACCTGGCTTATGTTCCATCAGTACATCAACAAATATCTTCACATAGTTTCAACCCGACATGATTTACAGCTTGGATCCGATTTCGCACATCGATGCGCTGGATTAACGGGTAGGCCACTTAACCAGGCTACAGAAACCCACTGCAAGCGCGAGTTGATGCATAAAGTCTGGGAAACATTGCTGGACGACGACTTCATCGAGGCATACGTCCGTGGCCTTGTTTGCCAATGCCACGATGGCACATCACGTCGCTTTTTCCCCCGAATCGTGACTTACTCTGCTGATTATCCTGAGAAGTACATGTGCTCCTCAAACTGTATCTACGCTGCACTGACTCCTTATCCTTAGAGTTCTGCTGTCCAGCATCCGTTTGTTTGGAGGGTCCCCATGTCCCCGCTGTCTCATCAAGAAGGATGAAATTTCTGAGGTGGGGACTCCAAGGGACCTTGAACGTCGAGCAAATGTTTGCGTAGATAACAAGAAGCGCCAAATGGATATCAAATCAGCATGCAAGCTCATATTTAGAAAGGGAAGGCCGATTGCGGCTGGGGTAGTCAAGAACCTCCTTTTGGAGGAGTCCCTTGTCCCAACGCGGGCACATACAGATCATTGGATCATGCGGGGGAATGCTAATGAGTTGTACACCTAGAATGCTTTCTCATCAAGGCTTGCACTGCATGGGCTCGAGTTGTACCCCCTCTTCGTTGTTGATCAACTCCATGAAATCGAACTTGGCGTATGGAAGTCGATCTTGCTGCATCTCATCCAGATCCTGCACACGTTACCCCACAGAGACAACAGTGTCTCTGTGGTCACAATGCTTGATACAAGGTGAGTTCCTGCAGACCTCATAGACATGCAGAGATAAAATAGAGATCACCAGGTATCGCCTTACTCCTACATTTGGGCAAGATACCATCCGCCGGTTCAACAACAACGTATCGTTGATGAAGCAACTTGCTGCGTGTGACTACGAGGACATCCTTCAGGTAAGTCCCTTTGACTGTGCGTGTCGAAGAACTCATCTTAAGATTTATTACAGTGCGCCATCCCCACTTTTGATGGCCTTCTCCCAGATGAGGACAACAAGATCGTCCTAGATCTCCTGTTCCTCATGGCTACATTCCACGCATACGCAAAGCTACATCTCCACACAGAGTCAACAGTACAGTCATTTGAGCTAGTCATGACTGCACTTTGCCAGGCACTCCGACGCTTTCGCGATGTCACATGTGCCCGCTATCAAACAAGGGAGCTCCCACGAGAGATGGCT
This sequence comes from Russula sp. MG48, assembly GCA_003313725.1. Classification (NCBI taxonomy): domain Eukaryota; kingdom Fungi; phylum Basidiomycota; class Agaricomycetes; order Russulales; family Russulaceae; genus Russula; species Russula sp. MG48. The sequence goes on along the minus strand of QLOS01002060.1, from coordinate 3,793 downwards.
GCAAGAGCCTGGCGGGATGCAGCAGAAGCTCAGAAGGGGGCAGCGGGCCCTTCATCGTCATGCAGTAGGCGTGCTGGCCCAAGTGCTGCCCCCAGATGAAAGGTATTTAATATGAATACGACGAAGATTCACTCACTTCCAGACTATCCCTCTCACATTCGGCAATTTGGAACGACGGACTCGTACAGCACTCAGACAGTAAGTACCATTGAGATTGGACTTCAATTCAAGCTAATAATCTTGTAGAGCAAGCTTGCCCATCGCCTGTCTAAGATGTGATACGTTTCATCAAATAAAAATAAAAAGTTTGTCGCGCAAGTTGCAAACAAGGAGAACCGCGCGCGGTTCTATCGGGACCTTCAGAAGCGGCTAGACGACACCTGGGAGGATAATCAGGCACCTGAGGTTGCAGCACCTGCGAGGGAGAGGACTCAGTGCATTGCAGGAGATGATGACTTCCAGCCGACAGATCCCAAAGCCCGCTATCACATTGGCACAAGGGCCTTGGTCCAGCACAATCTCCAGTCATGGCTGCACGACAACTTGGAGGACCAAGCGTTCAAGGTGCATTTTCGTTACATGTCTGAGCTAGGTTAACACATGGCTAGGACTTTTATCAACACCTTATTGATCATATCCTTGCACAACGGGAAGGGATTGCTTGGGACAGTGATGAAAACATGTTCACAGAAGTTCAGCGCGAGAAGGTAATAATTGAGAACAACAAGATATATGTTCTTTCCACCGCACGATTCAACTACACCAGCTACGACGCACGCCGCTTGCAAGATGTAGTGAACCCCCACTCGCACCCCAATATCATGGTGCTATCTCATGAGGATGACACTCCTGACAGACCAGCTCATCTGTACTGGTATGCATGTGTGGTGCGCATTTTTTATGTGCTTGTTCGGTTCAGAGTCCCTGGCTCGATTGAGTTGACAGAGCCACAACGCTTTGATGTCTTGTGGGTGCGCTGGTTCAGACTGGACTCATTCGGCACAAGCGGTTGGGCCACTCGTCGTCTGCATATGCTTGGATTTCTTCCCTTGGACGACTCTGACGGCCCTGCATTTGGCTTTATCGACCCAAGTCAGGTGATTCGTGGTGTGCACCTCATTCCTGTGTTCTCCCATGGGACAACTCGGCTTTTGGGGCCCACAAAGTCAATTGCACATTACCATCCAGAGCTTGAGGACGAAGATTACCTTTTGTACTACCTTGATATGTGAGTCTAGTTACTCTACTACGATCTGGTGTACTGATAGAGTGCCAAGATTTGTCGATCGGGACCACTTCATGCGACAGTGTGGAGGTGGTGTTGGCCACCTGTCTAGTGGTGTCAAAGTTCAGTTCTGAACCTTGGTTCGGACCGAACTTTGCAGAACCGGACCCTTGGTCCAGTTCAAAGTTCTGCCTTAGCACTGAACTGAACCACAAGTCCAGTTCTTGGTTCTGTTGAGGAGAGAGATTGAAGAACCGCATCGAACTGGTTCAAACGTGGTTTGAACCGATGAATCTCAGTGTCCCTGATCATGTTTTACGCTGCTACGGTGCTACCGCAATACTGGGGCTGCCACTTGGACCATTTGGCAAGTGAATGTGAGCTGACACTGTAATTTACCACAAGGGGCACAAACTAGTGTATCCCCAAGAGATCTGCATTGTTAATAGTACTGGATTGAGCTAGCTACGATACAGAGTCACGGTAAGAAGGGAATATATTATACCCCAGTAACCCCACTCCCGCCGCCGCCGCCTTCGCAGCAGCTGTCGCCAGTGTCGCCACTGCCCCCGCCACCATTGTTGTCGCCGCCGCCGCCGCCGCCACATTGCCATCACCACCAGTGCTGTGTTGTTGCAGTTGCAGCCGTCACCACGTCGCTGCAGTCGCTGCCGTGGCTGCGTTGCTGCGGTTGCCGTGTCGCTGTGGTTGCTGTGTCGCCGCCGTGGCCACGTTGCTGTGTCGTCACCATGGCTGCGTCACTGCAGTCACTGCCATGGGTGCGTCGCTGTGGTTGCCATGTCGCCACCATGGGTACGTGATGGTACGTCGCTGCGGTCACCGTGTCGCTGCCGTGGCGTCATCGTTGCTGTCGCCGCCGTGGCTGCGTCGCTGCAGTCGTCGCTGTCATGGTGTCGTTGTTGTTGTCACCGCCGTGGCTCCGTTGCTGCGGTCGCCATGTCGCTGCGATCGCCACCGTGGCTCCATTGCTGCAGTCGTCGCCGTGGCTGCGTCGTTGCCATCGTCACCATGGCTGCATCATTGCCGTCGTCGTTGCCGCCCTGGTGCAGGCAGGAGTGTAGGCAAGTCCGACTTCGAGGTGGTTGGTGTGAAAGGCTCCTGATGTGGATGATGATGTGGCAATGTAAACATAGTATATCTGGGATAAAAAAACCACTTACATTTGCACATGGTGCATGATGTACCGCCTGACTCGCCAACACTCACTGCTGCACCAGTGCTGCAGCCCCAGCATAAAAACGGCATATTGCCCGTTTCTCGTCCCCTTCCAACATCAGTAGACCAGAGATGAGCGCGATGAGCACACCCGCAAGCATGCGCACCACTCAGTGCGGACGACGTCTTCAATGCTGGTGCCAGTAAGCGATGCGGTCGAGCCCAGGCCCCAAGGTGTGATGTGAGTTTGTGGGGCGGCTGCGCACAGAGGAGGCCCGTGCTCCAAAGAGACGCACTTGTCTGTCGGAGAGGTGCTGAATGTGTAGGGTCGGGAAAGATGGCGTGGAAATCTGAAAGCAGAGAAGACATTGGTATGACTACACGGTCGAAACCTCTGTTGCATGACCCGTGGGAATCGAGTCTGGCGTGAGCCTGACGCAGGTATTTTGGCAGCTCAAGTTGCTCAACTCATAGTAACTCATACATACTGTAACATACCTGTGGGTGAGCTGGAGTCGTCACGGTGCTACTCCCTAGTATCGCCCTCGTGTAACCCGCCTTATCAATCTCTGCCTTTGGACAAGGTTGATGGTACCTGCGGCAATCTGGCCTTTCCACTGCCCTGTTACCATTGTACGAGCCATGTGGCCCATGCTAAGCCAATTTGAAGGTGCGGAAGATCCCCTTTGGTGCTAGTGTGCAGATTACCAGCTTTGCTTTTCAGGCGTGCCACTTTTGAGAGGGGGGGGGGCAATGATAATGCTTTGAAATGAGTACCTCTTTTTTTTTTTTTTTTCAGACTTACCGTACAAAGTTTAATTGCATCTGAGTTTCTCCTCATTGTGTCAATGCGACCTCATTTGAGTTCCCTTTCCACCCTGGCAAGCTTGGAGTAAGTAATATAAGGGCTATGCATCTCAACAGTGATGAAACTGTCCCACTGGCACGCTGACATGTCAACTCCACCTGACCTTGGCTGCGCCGTTCATCCCGATGGCTCACTCAAAGATGCTTCAGAAATAGAATGGCACTTCGACAATGATGATGAAACCCCAATGACTGCTTCTGTAGCCCCTGGATCTGGTTGTTACGATCGCACTACCTTTGCGCACTGACCCAGCCATCACGCAGTCTCTGGGACTTGCGGCTGGTTACCTGACAAGACAAGGATGGAATCAGGACCTCCCTGGGAGGCCCTACATTGAATGCAGACTGGCTACACTACGGACATTGGTATGGACATTGACTTGGACTGATTAGGAAGGAGCTCCTAGCCTCATGCTACGAGCGCATGGTTGTGGTACCCACATGGCACCTGCAGGTGCAGACGTGCAGCACATCACCTCGGCACATTACAGCACGCTGAAGGCGTGTTCCCTAGGTCCTAGGGTG
>QLOS01002058.1:0-18843 GCA_003313725.1 Russula sp. MG48 | reverse complement strand
TATTGTACATATCAAAACACGTACAAAATAGCACCACAGTGATCTTTTTGGCATAATTGCTATGCTGTGCTTTGAGCAGCTCATATTTACAAAGGCCAAGGCCGGTTGTCGGCCAGGATCATGGTCATGTGATCATGATCGCGCGCTTACAAATTCGGGTCCCTCGCGCTTTGTCGCGTCTCCCTTCAAGTTGTCCAAGTTTCCCGAAGAGTACACCATCAATGTCTTGCAGCCAACCCTCTCATTCACTCTACATGCCTTCCCGAAGGCCCTCAACGCTCTTGGCCCTCCCGCTCCACCATGCTTCATATGGCCTTCCGCGCATCCGTTTGCCACCTGTAGTCAACAAAACCCGTTCCACCATCTAAACCCAGTGGAATGCCATCTAACCCTAAGTTATCCTCGGCTCCCTTCGCATCCCCCCTCGGTTCAATCCGGCCTTCTTACCCCATCTGGTTTGAACGTGGGCGACAGCTCCACGTGTCATTGGACGAGCGCTGGCGTTTGATTGACGTTTGACAGGGGCGGTTCTGCTCGTGCCTGTCCTTACGACCTCTCTTCGCTTGTTATGACTTGTGCATAACTGTGTCCTTTCGCATTTCCAGAACTCCCTTTTGTGGGCTCCGGCTTCATGACATACACACAGATTCCCACCATGTACTGCCTCGGGACCCTGGTGCTTGATCGAATCACATCTGCCCCCACCCGTTGAATCCCTTCACTAGGTGTATTCCATCGGGGCAGGTCTGACGACGAGTTACGAGGAAGGCGGTGCCGGAACGATGTGGGATCACGTGTTGGAAGTCGAGTTACAGGACCTGGTGCACCGAGATGCGGTCCAGTTCTGATACGGACGCGGAATGCTATACGAGCAAGCAACGTACAAGGTCCGGGCAATATGCCCTTGCAGCCTAGGCCACGCACAAATCGCCTCGATGCGATCCCATTTCCCTACCGCCACCCCTTATCTGCATTTCTTGCGCCATGCCTTTGCGTTCCTCCACGCGAACATCTTTAGATGTGACACCAGAAGTATGCCAGTGTTCTTCGGAGCAGACCACCATACAGGATGCAATGTAGTCAGGGCTCTGCCCTACATGAGCTTTGCTCGACCCGGTGACACTTCTGCTGGATTTGCTCGCCGTAGGCCACCTCGTTCTCTCTGCTGCGCTCCGCTACAGGAGGCTGCCGCAGAGGGTCGAGGATAGGGGCCTGAAAGCGTTGTAGAACGTTGCTTAATCCACATGGCTTCGTGGCGAACGGATAGCGGGTCAAAAGGCTGTTGCGTGACCTGGTAGAACAGACGGGCACGTACAGGGAAGCATGCAACTAGAATGTCAGGGATTGCGCCACTGCACTGCAGGTGGTGTATGAGGGTACTGCTTGACTTACAAGTGGCCTTGGACCTCGTGCATCGGATGGTGGCGGCCTTCAAGGAAGCCCCCGGGCTGGGTCTTGAGACTGCCATCGAGTACCAATCGCCCACCCCCAACTGCGACCCTATCCTGCACAGATAGGCGCACTACAACACTGCCGTGCAAATAGTCTGTCTCTCGCCGTGGGTCCAATAACCTTTGATGCCTCTGTGCTCAAGGCTGGCCTGAAGCTGCTGCTGGCGCACTTCCGTAACCGTGTTGCACATCTTCATCCTTCATTATACACCCCGTCCGCGACGACCCGTTTCCTCGAGTTGGCCTGTGTCCATTGCGAATGCTCTTCCCCACCTCTCTGACGCCTTGGAGACCTCATCTTTGTCGTGTTGGTGCAGCATCAACTGCTCGACGAATTTGTCTACCTGGCCAATTCTCCTCTGCACGTAGCCGCACTCTCAATCACACCCAGGCATTCTTGGATTGCGGTGCCCTGCGGGGTGTCGCAAAGAGTTACTACTCGCTGTCAGGATTGCTTGGGCTGTGCGTTGGCAGTCGCAATGGTTGCATGTGGTGAGGATCGCCGGCAGCATGAATGAGGGCAGCTCAATGATGTGGACCGGCCGAGGAGAAGAGTGTCGTTGAGGGCACACACCGGAAGTTCGAGCGCTTTGCGCAGTCCAGATCGGAGCGGAGAGCAGGCCCTGTGCGCACAGCGAGAAGATCAATGGAGATGTTGCGGTAAGCGGAAGCGCGGCAGAGTTCGCCGTGTCTGCCAGGTCAGGTGACGAGCGCGTGGCTCACGGTGGTCAGAAACGTACGTGCCCCGCGCCGTTCGGAGTATGTGAAGAGCAAGGGTCGGGCGAACGCGTGGCGTGGTCGCAAGACTAGTGGTGTAGCGGGGGAAGCTAAGCTTCGAGAGACGGGTCGGCTGTGCTGACGATGCCATAATTTTTTCCACTCGTCTCGCTTTCGTAGCGATGCTATTGCCTTCCCTAACAAGAGGTAGGGTGAACTATTGTAACTCTTTCTCACCTTCTCTTATCACGACCGAATGTGACATGAGTGTGTTATAGGTGGTCTCCATAAACAACATTTCATCGTACGTGTGTGAATCTGTGGTAACAGGAACGTCACTAGATCCCTCCGGGTCTTTTGTTACGTGTTCAAATTGGTCTTGACATCCCGGGGGGCTTTCGCGACTGCCTCCTCCAGACATGAACCTATCCACCTACGCGGTTGCGGGAGAGCACAAGCGCAGAATGGGGAAGCTAGAGCCATCTCCATGAAAGAAGGTTGGTGACGTATATTGATATCGACTAGTCGTGATGCGCATCTCCCCTTCCTGAGGGAAATAAATCAAGTCGGCGCTCATGTTGATTGATATTCATCAATATTTACGCGTTGGTTGATGCCATTAACTCGTACAGCCCCACCAGTCCCCCACCGCGGTAATTCGGTACTTCTTGCATGCGATGGATCCACTTGGTTGATTAACTTGAAACAAACGAGAAGTCCCGAAACGACACTGGGACCCAAATGGTCGGCTATTGAAGTGCGATCGAAGCTGAAAAAAATACGAAAACCGTTTTACTTCATAAAGCTCAGTTCTTGGAGAGCGTTACATACTGTAGATGGCTCTGTAGTCGCCCCGGTTCTCGTACTACTCTTTCGCGTGGGTATGCTGAGGTGAGGGCTTGTTTTGCTTCGCTTTTGGCCTGTACTTACATGACGTAAAATAGGTTTGTTCTGTGTGAGCCAGTAACTTCCTTTGGCACTTATCGAACGAGTTAAACGCGTTGTACTGGTAATCTTATCCTGGCCCTTTCATTCGGTTTCGATCGCACTTCCCTAGCCGACTATATTGGCCGATCTGACCTCTCGATATTCGAGAGGAAGGTCCACTGGAGATGCTCCGGAGACTGGTCAGAGGACAGATTCATACTGGGTGTCATGCCGAGCCCAGGCGTCACCGCCCAAGTAGTGTACCACGTTTCGTTTACCAAAAGGTTCGTAGTCCCGATGTCACGACGGTGTTTAATAATATATTTCGCCATCGTGATGTACTCTCATAAATTGACTCCGGCTGAGGTCGAGAAGGTTGGATTTGCGAGTGCCCTCATCAAGGCAACCACGGTGCATACATTGTTGAGCCCTTCCGAGCTCAACACGCAACACGAAAAATCTTTGCACCCCCACGTTTGATACACGCGCACCCCATGCGCCACGAATATAGTGAGCGGCGGTCATGAACACCGGCGTTGCTATTGTATTGGAGTAATGCGGTCATCGTGAACGTGGTGGCGGGCGCTCTAGCCCGTCGAGTCGTGGGAATATGATATCATCATCATTGTCCACTGTCCAAGGTGAAATTACAACGCATTGGAAGTCCAATCACGCAAGCAGTATCCATTCAACATCACCTTGCAAGGACCCAAACGAAACGCATATAGTCATCATGATTGGCTCAGAACGGGTGCACGTGTACAGAAAATCCCCATCATGAGACTACGCGCGCTGCCCCCTCCGCGTCTGCGTCCTCGCACTCGGCTCGCAGTGATAGGGCAGCGACAGTCTCCAAAGCGGTCTACCTTGACCTTGCCGGCGTTGGCGGAGTCAAGATGAGCTGCAGCCCGGCCTGCGATCCATTGTCCGACTCGACGTCGACAAAGACGGGCTGGTTCGGTTTCAGGTTGAGCGACCCGTGGGAACCCTTGTCCAACGACGACCGTGACTGATCCGGGTCGGACGAGTCTGAGTCTGACCACTGGTACCGGGGTGGGTGTGAGGCCGTTTGGTGGCGATTCAGTGCGTCCATGTGCCGAAGAGGTGATTGTTTGGCTCTGCGCCGAAGTAGTACGAAGTGGACCAGAAGTACGCCCAGAGAGACCAGGAGAATTCCAGAGAGAACACCTGCGAGTGCGATCGCTGTCAAGGCGGGGAAAGGCAGCAGCGATATGCTAGGTCAGCCGCCGCCCACATGCGGAGGCCCTGTCAGCGGCCACTTGACAAACAAGACTCACAGGGTGAAATGTTGACCAGGGGATCCATGTTATAACGAATGGATATGATGAAAGAACGGGAATATTGGAGCCTGCGGGAAGTAGGAATGTGTTTCCTAAGCTAGAAGATAAAATCTGTGTCCAACCGTCTTGGTTTGGCACCAACTTGAACTGAAGGGCGGAGACTCGGAGTCTCACGTGGCTTCGACAAGATAAGATCCTCCGAGTCAATTCGAACGCCATCACGGCACTCTCCAACTCGACCTGAACTCCGTTGTCGTACTGCGGTGTTATTCACGGGAAGTAAAAAATATTTCTGTGTGAGGGACTTACGCAAATAGAGACAGATATAGGTCTCTGCGTCCCCTATGACCTCAGGCTGGCGCTTTCTACGTAGTATGATCTTTGATCGGAGCGGCCTAAATTCGTCGTGGTTGCTCTTATTTAGCTCATAGAGTTTGTTATCAACAACGTGAGGTCCTTTTGCGAAGGCTCAACGCCCGCCGGGATTGAAGAAGATCGAAGCAATCACAACCCAGCGACGGCTAGTACTGTATTATTCCTGGAATACCGAAGCCTTCTCGACTGATCACGAGCCTGATGGTTGTCCGCAAGAACCAACGCACGTCTCCCATCGGCTTTGCTCGTCGGTGACTGCCCTTCGAAACTGGGGTGTAGAGCTGGTATGCATGCTGGTAATCAACTGTGAATTCAGTGACAGCTCTGCACCGCCACAGATGTTGCATACCCTTGCCTTCACACTGGCATCCATGGCGTAAGAACGCAGGTGTAGTCCTGCCTCGCATGATCGAGTCGTAATGGCTTTATTTCCTGCCTGCCTTTACAAAGAACAGGTGTTGTCATTTGGGCTACTCTGCAATGTATCTGCTGTACACAGATATCAGTATCAAATCTACACAGGTCTCCCCCTTTCATTTCTACCAAGGTACACTTGTACAGATTAGACGTAGTTTATCTAGGATCTCGTAGGTATACCAACTAATCATCATCGTCCGAAAAACTATCCTCGTCACTTGATCCGTCGTCTAGCTCACCAATACCCCACGTCTCGGTCTCGCCGGTACAGTCAACCGGCTCCGATGCTAGGACATCTAAGGCCGCCAGTTGCTGCGATGTTACATAACAGTTGACGAGAGTGATCTTTGGGGCGGTCCACCCTAGCTCTAAGCGTCGTGTTAGAGCGCGCTTCAATGTGGAGAAAAGCTCGTTGTCTCCGAGTGGAAAGGAGAAGTGAGCATTCCTGATTTCAAGTGATTTAAGTTTGGGTAAGATCATCACGTCGGCTCCACTGGGCAACTCTAAAAAGTGCGCGTCGTGGAACGCATTCGCAAGGCGGTACGTATATGCGCCTAATAATAGAACTGTTTCGACTCGAGATAGACGGAGTAAGACCTCGAGCCACTCCGCGTCTTCTAGGTGTTCTTCCCGGGAATATGTCGAGGCACTGAAATGTATAATTCGGCCTAGGGGTAGACGTAATAGAAGGTTCCCAAAGCCGAGAGAGGTATCCACGTCACCCAGAAGAAGGGAACGGCGCCACACCAGGTGCAGATTAAGACGGACTTCCTCGGCACCTACTACAGGAAGAGCGGTGATCGAGATGCCGCCCGTGAAGGTCTCGTTGCAATCCCCGTCTATAGATGCAAGGTAGGGTAGTTCTTGCTTATCGAGCTGACAAAAAATAGAGGATATGATGTTCGCTAGAGGGGGGACAGCTAATACGACATCTTGTTCACTCCAAAAGGGTTCTGCCTCGAGAGTAATCTGCCGACAACGTGGCATGACAAGATATCGCATTAGATTTGCGCAATCTAGGGCGAATCCTGTGAGCGAGAGGCAAGACAGGTGTTCGAGATTAACTGGCACAATAGCTTTGGGAGGAGGGAGTGTTCTGATCCTCCTGGGGAGCTCCGGAATCGCACGAATGAGTACGAGTCTCTCTAATTTGCTCATTCTCCGAAAAGTGGAAAGGATATCATCCAGTGATGGTTTGGAGTCCATAGGAATGTCATGGAGCACCAAAGAGGTTAAATTTCCGACGGAGGGAAACAGCTGCCAATCGATATGACAACGAAGCTTCAAGCTGCGCAAACATGGCGCCCTTTCCATGAATGGGTAGGTGAAGTTAGGAAGAGCTGAGTCTGTTAAAAACTGTAGCTCTTCGAGGATATCGAATGATCCCGATAGAAAGGGGAAGAGTATGTCGCCCGGGTCATCGACACGATGAAATATGATGGAAAGATATTGTATTCGGCGAATATGAGAGAGGGCAAGTCGCACAGAAGTATTGAAGCCATCGTCTTTGGAGTTTACACTGTCTATTGGGACTTGAACGGTCAGAGGTGCGGTTCGGGAGCGTTCCAGCATGATGGCGGTCCATTCGGGCGGAGTAAATAGAATGGTCGTCCACAAGAGAGGGCACTGGAGAGCCGCATCACGCCAGGCTCTGGATACGTGGGTGACGTGAAGGCAAGGTGGCGACCTCTTAGGATGGACTCGGACTTGCTCAAAGTCGGTGCGATGTAAGAGGATGAATATATCGGTCAGTAGGTCATGTGGAAGCCGAGAGATGGGAACAAGGGAATTACGATAGGACTTCAAGAATTGGAGATGATCTGGATCATTAGGAAGACTCAACTGGCGATCGATGTCGTCGAATACGTTGTGCATTCTGACTGGCACCGAGTGACTCGGAACTGAACAGGAACAGAACAAAGTTACGGTCGCGCTGACCCGATCCGACCGGCCCGCACAGCCACACGCTCACCAGATTCAGACTTGTGTTCAGCCGCAATCAATCGTTCCTTGACTATCGCACCTTGCTTTCCGCTCCCATTTCTCTCTCTAACCGCCTTGGCGGCCACGAGAACGACACCTCGATGGACACCATCTTTGGCAGGAAGAAGTCCCGCCCGCGACAGTCCTCTGTATCTGCCCAGGAGCTACGCTCCTCTGTTCCCTATGACAGAGTCCCACCAGGTCCCCCAATCCCTGTAGGCCGTCCAGCGGCGGTTTCCACCATCTCTGCGCCGATTACCAACCCCACACTTACCCCCAACGGCACCGATTTCAATCTCCATATCGCGCAACGCGTTAGAGCAGAAAAAGAGCGTGCATACGCTACAACCAGCACGCCCACCCTCCGCTCGAGCTCCCCCCATGCCTCACTGGCGACCGATGATTCGTCCACGTTGTATAGTGAATCTGCAGACTCCACATCTTCCGCGGTCCGCAGACTTCGTCAGAGCGGATGTTCTGCTGGCCGGCGGAGCTCATCTAGCCATGACTCCATTCAGGCACTTCCGCCTAACCCAGCCCCTCCATTATCCTCGCCTCCGTACTCTACTTCGGCGTCCATGCGTCCCGCGTCCTCGTCAACCACTCGTTCAGACAATCGCTCATCGCGGTACACATCTCAGGCAGAGCCACATTCTTCTCACAGCCACCATCACTTTCCACATCTCCACAGACATGGGACCATGGATGATTTCAACTTTCCCCGGCCAGAAAGTGATGCAGAGATAGATGCTCTGTTCGAAAACATTGTCAGGACACGCGGCCTACCAAACTTGCCGCCTCTTTCAATAGACCAAAAATGGAACATGGTAGAAAGCGACGAACGAATACGGTGGAGAGATGAAAAGACGAGGGAAGAACAGGCCAAAAAGGTCCCAGAGCAGAGTCGGCCGAGTATGATCGAGGAGAGGTCCCCCGAGTGGTATCTGAGGAAGTTCTTGGATAGGTCAATAACTCCAAAGGACGCTTCTGGCCTTCTTGTGTCGTTGAGGGGCCATGGGGTGGGGTGCGTTTGGCACCAGTTATCGTTCTCTTTCGGCGTGCCTGATGAAATGCCTCCCACATAGATGGTTCCAACAGTTCATCCTTATACAAGGTACCCCCGTCCTCGCCCAAACCCTCTCGTTCATTAGCCGCAAGGGGACGCAAAGGTTTGTCCAGTTGGCTAGTTGTCCTCCTGCATGCTCAACCGTCTTCAAGGACGGAAATCGACCATCAGCTAGAATACGAGGTCATTCGTTGCATAAGACAGATTCTCAATTCTCAGGTATGTCTTGAACTAATAGCGCCGAACGTGGTTTGACCTACGTGCTCCAGGGTGCTACCACCGAGGCTCTTACTCACAATCTCCTCGTCACCCAAATTGCGTCTTCCTTGAATTCGCCCCGTTTGGGTGCTAGAAAACTTGTGGTCGAACTCTTGGCTTTTCTGGCCTACCGGAGCCCCGAGGCACTGAATCTCGTCATTGGAGCTCTGGAAACTGTCAGCATCACCAACAGTGCTGGAAATTCTCCCTATGCGTACTGGTTCGCGAGTTTCGAGAGATCTATCTCGGGGCGCGGAAAAATGGGAAGTCTAGTGGGTGCAAGCGAGGAGGTTCGAAGGAACGCTGCCACTGAAAGTAATATCAACGACTACGCAGTACGTGTTCTTCGGATTTAATAAGACTTTACTCTCCTCAACTACTCGAATCGCAGCTGAGCAACCTCCTCCTCATCAATGGCATCTTCGAGAACATGGAAGATCTGGACCTTCGCATCCATCATCACAGTCAGATGGCTACTGCTGGATTGCGACGAGTGGTAGAACTATGTCGCAGCTTCAACTTCGATCAACTCAATACACAGCTGGATGTACTCCAAGACACCATCGAAAATGACGAGAAGGAACTACGGGAACGTCTAGACCAGGAGGTTCTCAGAGACATGGCTGACATCGAGGACGTCTATGCCGCTCTCAAATCTCGGACGGCTAATACGAGGGCCCATGACTATCTTCTATCCATCCTACAGCACCTCCTACTCATACGAGAGGATGGTGCTGGAGTGGTGCAGTATTATCAGTTACTAGACTCCCTAGTGACTGATGTCGTCATGGACCATAAGCTCGCCGGCGCGGAGCAACGGCTGGGAAAGTCGGTGGAGAGTATCATCGCCCAGTTTAACGACGCGGACCAATATCGGATCTTGGAGGCTGACGCCGCTAAAATGCGCGCAGACCTTCGTCGTCTCCAACTCGAGAAGGATGAACTCGAGGGCGAGGTGATGACCGGTGGCGACGGCCTTGTTGGCGTGCTCAGGGGCAAGGTTGCAAGTCTGGAGGAGAAGCTCCAGATCTCGCGCGAAACCACCGCCCGATTGCAAACGCAGTTGGAGTCACAGAAAGCAAGCTACGATGAGCAGATTACACAGCTCGAAGCCCAGATCATGGAACTGTTCCGGATGCTCAAAGAGCTCGGCAGCGATAGTGTGAACAAGATCCTAGATAACGGCGCGGCCATGGACCGCAAGACGCTCATCGCGACGTTAGAGAAGCACATGCAGAGGACCAAGACAATCAACATTCTTGAGGGTCGCGACAGGAAGAAGACTAAAGAAAGTCAAGGCGCTGACGAAAGTGAATCTGATGATCCGGATGCTACTCCCGGGAAGTCGAAACTTAGGCGGCAACCCCACTCCAAGAGGAGTCAGCAAGCGGCAAGATCAGCACGAACATCTGACTCACCGACTGGGCGGCCGTCACAATTCATGGACGCCGATGAGGCGGATGTTAAAGAGCAGATCCAACAACAACTGGCCGCTGGTGTGATGATGGTAAGTGCCAGCAAACCCCTCTAGTTTTGTCCAATACTGATTCGGATTAGTACGCACCTAGGGACGGCAATGCTGCCAGTCCGAGAAGCCTCAACAAATTCCCACGATCTAAGGATAGTCGTCTGGCTAACGAGGGCTCACCCTCGAAAAGGCCAAACAGGTCTCGCAGGTTTGTTGGTGACTCTGGACTATCACCTGGTCGTGATGATCAGGACCCGGACAGCGACCAAGACCGTTCAACGTTGAGCGGAGCAACCCTAACCGAAGAGTCCATCACTTCCTCCGTGGATGCTACTCGCCTGCCTGGCGTTGGCTCCCTTGCAGAACAGCTCAGTAAGCACTTTGATTCCAAACGTAAACAGATGTCCCAAGACCAGTCTACACCATCCGAGGCTGCGGATGACGCACCACCACCACCACCACCACCTCCGCCGCCGCCGCCGCCTCCTCCGCCTCCGCCACCTCCGCCACCTCCTCCGCCAAACTTACCCGGCCTATCTGGACCGCCGCCGCCGCCGCCGCCTCCACCTCCACCTCCGGGGAGACTTGGCTTAGTACCTACGGCTATGTCTGGCGCGCCACCTCCTCATATGGACCGCGATTCCTATCTGAGTTCCAATCCTGGCTCGGCGCACGGCTCTATCCTTCTCGGTGCAAACCTGAACGTCATGTTCTCGGCACGGAAAGACATGCCTATTACGCCGAATACAAAGATGAAACAATTGCAATGGGATAAGCTACCTCAGCAGCAAGTTTCCAAGACGTTGTGGCAGGAGGAAGAGCCTTCCAAAGAAAAGGATATGATAGCGAAGTTATCTAATGATGGGATTTGGCTGGAAATGGAGGAGGATTTCAAGGCTAAGCAACTCGTGATTAATCTCTTAGGTGCGGTTCTTTTGCCCAAGCAGTCCCGGAGCGCCTCTGTTGATCAGTTTCGTGTTGCTAGCTCGACAGAAACGCGCGGAACTGAAGAGTGTTCTCGACGCTCAAACAAAGAAACGCGTCGGTCAGTCCCTCTATTACTCTACGAATGCCAATAGATATCTGATTCAGGTCCAAAGAAATCCTCATTCAACGCGTTAAGAAGCTAGCGCCCGAGGAGATCGCCCAGAGAATCAAAGAATTTGATCCTACAGTGTGTACTCAGGTCTTCCTGAGCGAGCTCAAGCGCGTGGCCCCTACTCCAGAACAGGTGAAAGCAGATGCCATGCCATTTGTTTCGTGGACTTATACCTATTTCATTCATCTCGTAGGTCGGCAAGCTGAACGTCTACCGGAATTCAGAACCCGAGGAGTTGGCAGGGCTACATCCTGCGGACCGGCTCATGGTCAAGTTGATACAAATTGAGCGACTCGGTCCACGTATCGATGGCATGCTTCATCGAATTACATTTGATGAGCAGTGGGCGCTACTTGACGAGGTGAGCCACTTCCAGATCACGGCGTGGTGTATCCTCAAACCTCCAATTATAGAGTGCTCGTAAGTTGTCAGAAGCTGGAAAGGGTCTTATGAATGCTAGCCACTTCAAAGAGTTATTGAACGTGCGTATCTTCAGTTGTTATGGATCCTATCCACTAACTATCTCTGCAACACGTATAGCTTATTCTACTTATTGGTAATTACATGAACGGAACTGGTATTAAAGGCGGCGCTTTTGGATTCAGAGTTAGCAGTATCAACAAGGTAAATAGCCTTGTCATACCTCTCTCCAATGTTGACAATCCACTCTCCTAGCTTGTTGATACCAAGTCAGTAAATAATACTACGCTCTTACATTTCCTCGAACGCACTGTGGCAAAGCACTTTCCTAACATGGAGGAATTCCTCGAGGAGCTCAGCAAACCCGCGGAGGCGTATCGAGGTACGTCTTATTTCGCATCTCAGAGAGTTGATCGGTCAACTTCGATTAGTCGGCCTCCAGGATGTCCGGAAAGGTCTTACAGAGCTTAAAGATGGTCTTAAGGCGATTCGGCAGGAACTTAACGAATATTTCTCTGAGGTCGAGCAAAATGACCGGTATTCCAAGCAAATGTGGGGCTTCTTGGGAAAAGCGACCCAGCAAATGGAAGATCTCAATGATGATGTAAACGCAGCAGACACGTTGTTTACGGAGGTTGTCAGATACTTTGGGGAGGACGACAAGAACATGTCATCGTCAGAATTTTACGGGATCTTCAAGACTTTCATCACGTCTTATCGCGTACGTGATTTTCCGAGTCCACTTGTCCGGATTCCTGACGATGTCGGGGAAATAGAAATGCCAGTTGGAGAATCGAACGGCCGCCGAGGAGAAGCTCGCGCTGGAGAGACGAAGGCGGGCCGCCGAGGACGCAAAGGCAAGTCGGAAGAAAGCAGCGGAAGATGCCGTTGCACAAGATGCCGAGGAGACAGCTGCTCTTGACAATTTGCTAGAGAAGCTGCGAAACGGCGACAATGTTGGACGGCGCGCCCGCCGGGCGCGTCCCAGTGCTGTCAGCACGAGAGAATTGACCTTGCCGCCGGCGCTTCCAGATATGGACGTGACCCCAATCTCGTCGTTGGGGTTGGGTGGCACTGCTGCGGATATTGCACGGGGCATGCTGGAACAACTCAAGACAAACGGCTTCGTGTCCGAAACATTGGCAATGTCGCCGACGACGTCGTCGGCACCTAGGCGGCGTCGATTGCGGAGCGGTACCCTGGCTGCGACGCTAGCCGCGGAGCTGGAGGCTGCAAGCGATCCTCTGGGCGGTCCCACTGGCAGTCTAGGGATAGATACCGAATTGTTCCCGGCTGGTCTGAGAACGTATAACGATAACGATTATGGCTTGGACACTGGAAGAGAGGACTAATTTCTGTTGCATGTATTTCGTAGACACACTCGCGGTTAAGTTACGTCACTCAGTCATACCAGTACAGTATAAGTTACCATCCTACTCTTACCTATTATCTTATCTATATTTTTTTTGGCAAAAGATCACCACGGGCGGTCATCAGACATCAGACAAAGTGACACGTCAGTTTCCGCGCCCGTTACTATAGTACAAACGCCCTGTCCTGTGCTACTAGTAACACTGCTTCTAGTAGCTATAGTAGCCTGAGCTTGGCAGAAGAATGGGACGATTACTGTGCCCCGATCTCGGGCCGGACCTCGCCAAGAGGGTGAAATGTCGCGGCGCGCGCCCGGCGTGTGACCATGTGAGGGAAAGTCTCGACCTTGACACTTTTCCATGTTGTCTTTGACACCGCCCTATGCACGTGCCAGGGTACTCACGATACAGTATATAACTTCGAATGAGACGAACTCAAGCGCTTGGCAAAAAAACTCGCTTTGGTCCATACCACGATGTTGTTCCTTTCTGCCGCCGTCCTTTCATTCCTGGGTTCTCTCGTGAATGCGCAGGCCAACGACAATGCTATTGGCATCGCCGCCATCGAGGCCCATTTCAAACAGTCGGGCTTGGTCCCTGACCTCCTTGCGACGTTCAACCCCTCCACCATCATGACTGTGAATTTCCCTGGCCTTGGCGCCATCACTCCAGGTCAACTCCTGACTCAAGACCGTGAGCATCGTACAGACCTTTCCTCCACGGCTGATTGAATGACATTGTTGTTTCAGAGTCGGCTCAGACCCCACAAATCTCAATCGTTCCCGCGAACAACACTGTGGCACCCCAGGGAGATTTTACCATTGTCATGGCCGACGCTGACATCGTCGGTACGGATGAGACCGCTGGGCAGACACGTCACTGGCTTGTTAACGGTGTTACCCTGACTGGTGAGTCGTGTTGCGCCACCTTGTGCCCAGGCACGTGCGCTTCTCAACCAGCACCATATGCACAGGTACTGCCCCATTGGTCGTGTCGCTTGATAAAGGCGTGGCAATCACGAAGTACGCCGGACCAGGGCCAAAAGCAGGCAGCGGAGCACATCGGTATTGTGTCCTTAACCGAGATGCCAGTTTTTCTTATTACTGATCCGTGTCCCTGCTAGCTACGTAATCTTGCTGCTCCCTCAACCTGCTACGTTTGTGCCTCCAGCGGACCTAAATCAGCCTAATGCTGGCGTCGCCGTCTTCAAACTCACGGACTACATCAAGGTATGCCCCGCCAACTTTTTGGTGTACCAGATCTAATTGTCATTCTCCGCCCAAATCATCAGAACACCAATCTCGGTCAACCCATCGCGGTGCGTTTGATAGCATTTCTACCCGCTAGGTCCTGCTCCTGATAACAGCCTTGCCTTTGAAATCTCCAGGGCATGTACTTTGACGTCCAAAATGGCGACCCAGCTGTCAATGTGGTGCCAACCTCGCCTGTCGTCTCCTCGACCCTCAAGCCCGTCGCTCCCGCGACTTCGGCCGCTTCGAATGCAGCTCCGTCCGCGAGCGGCAGCGCAAGCTCCCAGCCAACAAAATCTCCTAATGCCGCAACGCGCTCCGTCGGAAACTCGGTTGTCGCACTCACAGTCACCGTCTCCGTCTTGTTGGGCTCGTACATGTGCCTGTAAGGTGGGGGGTTATCCTGACTATTCCGAACAGACATTTAGTTTAGACCCGGACTCGTCTGCTTAATTACCAGTACGGACCATAGTAGTCTTGGACCACTTAGACCATTATCATACCGGACACTACCCATTTCTTTGTCATTACAAAGCCACTTTACTTTGCGGACTTTTTTTTGGCTATGCCTGGGTATGATACCTCTGTCTTCATGATGAACTTTAGGATCTTGGACCACGCCAGTCGTTTGCGATTTTTGAAATACCGTGAGATTAGGAACAATATAAACTGAACTCGGGTGTTTTGGGGGGCATTTATTCATTTTCGACTTCGCTAACGTACTGGAATCTTAGAATAGAACAAGGAGTAGTAGTAAGTTACAAGTGTGGGAGCAAGGACCCAGCAGACACCAAATTCACGATCTCGTCTGACCAGGACATCATGATCAGCCCGAGGTGTAGATGTCCGCGTCAATGCTTAGGCTGAAAACTAGGAGGGCGTCCCTCAGCTGTCTGGAGCGGGGTAAGGTCGGCTCTCGTGCTGACAGCAATGGTACCGTGGCGCGCCCAAACGTGCGGCGCGCCGTTCGACATTATTGCGTTTTTAGCAAGTCCCAACCGAAGAGCAGCTTTTTCTCATCGGCTTGCTTCTAGCGCGAGGAAGGCAATATTCAAGTTCTGCATCCGCCTTCAGTTCTTCCGATTGAATTAACTTTTGCGTCTGCGTCTGCGGCCTGCCTGCGCTTCCCCCGCGCGAGACATCTCTTTCAGCTGCCACTCCGTTCTCCGACTCGACTGGCATTCATTTCTATTTCCCCCCGCCATGCGGTAGAAATCTGGGCAACTCGAATCGGACTGGGAAAATCTCGCTACGCTATTATACGATGGGACGCCAAGTCTTGAAGATCCCGTCAGGTTCCCTAGGGCAGTATGTAACATGTTCCTGGCGTCCTCATGGGTCCCAAAGTATCTGACCACCTCCGTGACAGAACGGATACTGTCCCTGGTCCTGCTCCTGGTGTAACTTGATAGCTGGCGGGTGCTCGAGGACATTGTCCTCGATAGTTGCTCTGCTACCTTGTCTGCTTTTATCCGAGTCTGACGTACCAATCAAATCATTATCATGCCCGTTATGCAGCCAAGAAAAGGGAGTTAATATACCAGAGCGGGGACCCTGAAATCATTCTTCGATCTGACGCCCAGGGAATCTCAAAAAAATTCAAACAGGACTTGAATCGGTGTGTCACGCTCGGAGCCGCCCCTTTGCAGGTCGTGTCCGATCATTCGTACTAAATATCGGCTATTCCTGGCTGGTCTGGTATGATGGCTATTGATTTCTATTGCATATATGTCAACTACTGTATCTCATTGTATTCTTCTGCAAAGTTCGCGCAAAGTTGAATGCGTCTGTGACCAACCAACATACGGTATTATCAGCTGTTCCCACAACAGTAGTGCAAATGATCCCGATAACTTGGATACCCAGAACAAATCATGGACGAGAAGTGGAGATTGCGTTGACTACCATCTGACCAAAAAGGTGACATCACCAAAGTGAGGCTACACTTTGGGCGCTAGTGAGCTGGCGCGACTAGCATACGAGCATCAGCAATCTGAAAATCATAACACCTTATAAAGCATTATGAAGTCCAAATTTGCCAAGATGCCCTGAAACCCATTATAATGGATTGTTTGTCTTATACCGAATTTTGGAAGCTATTGGATGAAAATGGGACTGTGCTGTCCGCGCTGGTCGTCTTGGCGCTCCCATTCATCGTGTTGCATTATGCGCGGGCTTACGCAGAGGACTCAGATGACATAGGATGTGATCACACGCACTCTGAGTGGTATTTCCATATATATATATGCACAACCACGTCCCATTAATGACGTTAGTTGCGATGCCTCTTGTTATGTGCCATGGCGGCAACGACGCTGAGAGCGCGCGAGTTGATCTTCTGACGACCATCGCTGGTGATGCAGACGCGACGTTCCAGCCCTCCTTAGGTCTTGCTGCAATCGCGCTTTCACAAATAGGCGATATCTCTTCATGACGCTGTGCATTGTCCTCGTAATGAGGGCGTCATCCTCGTCATACATGGTCATGACGATGAATAGCTCCGTCCGATATGATAAGGTGGATCATAATGCACTTGACAGGAAGTGAAACCGTTTTGCTTGAGGTTCGGGTTGCCAGTGGCCGCAGAATAAGCGCATATGGGGTGGGTTTGCACTCTTCCTTGTGTAAGCAGAGGTTAAGCGCTGGATCAAGCGCAGAAGAGCCTGTGCACGAGAGCGGGAACGGGTCAGCTGAATATATGCGTGTGAGAGGGGAACAGGGAACGCACTCGACACGCTTCAGGGCCCTATATCAGCGGGGGGTACGCTGCAGAACGCAACCATAGCGGATGCTGTTGCCCGTGCCATCCTCTGGAGGCATACCACAGCGAAGGACTCTTGGGAATGCGTGGACGGGACATGCAAAAGGGGCAGGTCACTTGCACGCCGAGGCCGTGACCATGATCTGCATATCATACTAGGAAACTCCAACTGCGTTGGCGTAGACCTTGCTGCTGCCAAGTCCAATGGAAAATCTTATGTTCTTCGAGGTATTTAAAAGAGGTTAAGTAGCACAAGTCACATTTACAGCAATCGTCGTCGTAAGTAATAATTTGTCACGCTTTTCGGGCTTTGGCCCGTTTGACAACGTCGGGAATTTCAAATCTCCTTTTTGCAGGAGATTGTGACGTTGCGGATTGGATGGACACTGGCCGCTTCTGCAGTACCCTCAACATCAGCATAGCACTGGAAAGTTTTTGAGGCTATGATGTCGCCACTGATGCGAAAAGTGACTAATACAGTAGCGCCGGATAATTTTCCTTGTATGGGGAGGGAACGATTGGATTTTGCTCGATGTCAGTCGCCAGCAAGGGGCTAAATTCCAAGATTCCGTCGTTTTTGATCCGTTGCAGCGCCTCTTCGGCCTGCACTGTTCTACACCGCAAGTTTTCGATCCGAGATGGAGCTGCACGTTTTGTGAGAAAGACATCAGTTCTTTGTTTTATTGAACTGGTGGTGCATGCTCGATGGGCTCTCTGACGTGGTCTCCGTCTTGGGCTGTATGTAGAGGTCGTCAATGAAGTTTGTATAATTTTGTGTCTGCGCTCGTACCTCAAATATTGTGTGTCAAATTCTCAGTTGATTTTCTCTGACTAATGTGCTCCTGTCAATGCGAAGCTGCGACATTGTCTCGGGGACTCCGGCACCCATGAGGACGTTCAAGTGGTCCAGTCCAGTTTTCCAGTCCGTCGCCAATGTGGGGTGTTCGTGTGCCCGAAGTCTGCCTTTTGCCCTTGCCTTTTCAAACGGCGTTGGGTTTGGCCAATCGTTTTTGGGGCCGTGTGGGCCCGCCCAACCGGCACACGGATATAGCCAAAAGTTTTGCTGATTACGCCAATCACTTCCAAAACTGCGGGTTGGAACGGTTGGTTGTTGTCGTCAATGCTTTTCTGTACAAGAACCCGTCTTCGTCCGTCGTCTACCCATTGCACATTGTTAATCAGGGAACCGTTGGCGATATAGAATGGGCGAACAGGATCAAAAATGCAATTGCCAAGCCAAATAGAGGTTGCCAAGGGAATGAAAGTCCTAGTGACGAATAACATTGCGACAGACTTAGATATCACCAATGGAGCGCGCGGGGAAATAGTCGATATCATGTTAAATCCTGAAGAACCGCCGCTACATTCGGGATCTATTGCACACCTCCGTCACTTGCCAGTTTGCATACTAGTCAAGTTAACGCGAACGCGAGCATCACTGTTAGACGATCTTGATGAGAACGTGGTGCCGATTGAACCAGTATCGATGAGAGTTCAGATAGAAGTCTCTAGAACAGAAGGACGCAAAGTTCGACGCAGTGTAGTACGACGACAGTTTCCCATTACGCCGGCATATGCATTTACGGACTACCGCTTGCAAGGTCAAACAATCTATTATCGCGAAGTTCTGGTCGGTCGACGATTCAACTGTTGCGCGATGTCGACGACAAGCTATTCACGCAATCATTTGAACCAGATCTGTTACAAGAAGATGAGCGACTAGAGATGTTGGACAGAAAATGCCAAAATGATAGGCAGCAGCTTGTAGTTCAGTGAAAGAGCCTAGTTTCACACGTATACATTACCACGCCATTCTCTGTTGGATGTAGCTAGCATTGAACCGCCGAACGGCATAATCTGAATTGGGACAGGAATCCAGCCTCGACCTGAGGCTGTTCTAGAACAGGAGTCCAAACCAGATCTTCCGGTGTGGACGAAACAGGGCATCCGGAGTCACAGTCACGCCGCATACGATGCGTG
>QLOS01002056.1:0-24526 GCA_003313725.1 Russula sp. MG48 | reverse complement strand
ACTGAACCTTTTGCTGATGTAGAAAGCGCACTGACTTGCACTCACCACAAGAAATCGAGAGAATCAATAGTGACGAAAGCAATGCGCCACAAGAACAGACCAGTGGTAGCCCAGTAGAATGCAAGACGGTACGGAGGCGAGACTCGCCTATGCTGGGAGGATTGAGTCTGGATCTAGAAGAGAGAATGCTGTCAGCACAAGTAGAACAAGTGGCCAGCATCGATCCGGGGGACTTCGGAGCTCCCTTGCCAGAATATGGCCAGACCCCCGCAATGACCATGGCAGCAGGAAGGGAAGCAGCGCAAAGCCGTCCGCCCACACCAACGCCTATGATCGCGCCACAAGCGTTGGGGCACAGCAGCAGCGTCTCGATATTCGGAATACAGAAAGGGAAAGCCCCAGCCTTCCCAGCTACCAGCATCCGTGCTACGGGGTTAGCCAACCCGGTCTTCACGGGAATGTGGCCCTGGAGCATGGGACCACGAGGCGGAGGCAGAGGGCCACCAGCAGCCATCGGCTCTACCACGATGGGCGCAGCAGGAGGAAATGGTGGAGGGCTCAGGGGAAACCCCCCGGCCATATTCGACGGCGATTGATCCAAGAGTGACCAATTCCTGAGGGAATTTCGCATCTTTAAAATGGCGAATAGAGGAAATAAAGCCATGGACACCGCCTATGATTGCGTCGGGCTGGCGCTGGGTTACATCCGAGGACCTCACATCAACGATTGGGTAGAGCGAGTATTGGACGACATGGATCGACGCACGACAGGTCAAAATGCGACCACTCCCAGCGACGAGCATCTATGGGAGGTATTCAAAAGAGATTTTGAGGTGGCATTTACCGATACAACAAAAAAAGTAAATGCTCACCAGAGATTGCTACAGTGCCGCATGAAAGGCGACGACTTGGACACGTACATTGCCGAGTTCGAACACTGGCACGCACTTGCAGGGTGGGGGAAAGACGACGTCGGCACTATCATGCAGTTCCGTTGAGGACTACGCGACGGACTCCACAAAGCCGTGCTGGAGAAAACTGATCCACGACCGACCACGATGAATGGTTGGCACACTGCCACGCGCCGTCAGCACGAACTATGGGCCGAGGTACGATCAAGCCTGAGCACCTACCAAAGCAAAAGCAACGAAGCCACGCAGCAGTGTTGGCAACAGGCCCTCGGACGACCACAGACCACCGCAGGAAATCGCAGGACAGGTGGGCGCTCTGGCATCGTACCAATGGATGTCGACGCAGCCTGAGTGGACGCCCTCACAGCTGACGAAAGAAAAACACTGCAGAATGAAGGGAAGTGCTTTTTTTGTAAAAAGCAAGGGCATATTAGTAAAAATTGCCCAAAGAAGACAGGAAATGCGCAGGGAAGCACGAATAGAGGTGCACGCGGGAACCAAGGGATGACCACGCAAACCACCACCATGGACGAAGGAGACAGGAAGGAGGAACTGGCAGAAGAAATTAGAGGAATGGAGCAGGAGGAAAAAGATTCGCTGTTAGACGAACTTATCCTGAAGGGTTTTTAGATGGCTCTAGTCAACCAGCCTGGACTAGAGCCCTTGGCTCGCATATCATGTATTTGGGAGGGGAAAGGTCAATAGAAATTCCCTTCGAATTTGCATGTGCGCAAGGAAAGGCCGACGAAAAGGCGCTGATCAACAGCGGCGCAACTGAGAATTTCCTGGACTATCGAACGGTGGAGCGGCTCGGCATTGGCATGCGTCCGCTCACAGAACCCAGAAGGGTGTTCAATGTGGATGGAACCGAGAACGCCGGAGGAACACTTACCAAATACTGTGTCCTCAGGGTGTTCAGAGGAAAGGAGGAACACCTCCTCAAGTTTTATGTGACCAGCTTGGGACACGACCGCGCAATATTCAGATTCCCTTGGCTAGAGGAGTTCAACCCCCCAATCGACTGGAAAAGAAAGCAAGTCCATGGTCCCCAGATACGAGTGGAAACCACACTGCTCAAATGGGCATGACACCGAACAATGGCCCGAATCATCCAGGCGGCAAGAGGGGACGACGCGTGGGAAGAAGGGGACGAGGTAATAGCTTTCACCACTCCGTTCCCGTCCCAGGATTTGCTGGGACACCACGCGCAACGATGGGCAATCCAGGAGCATACAAAGAAAGCCAAACAGGACCAAGCAAAGCTACTATGGGAATACCGAAGGCATGTGCGGTTGTTCGACGAACAAGCGGCGCAACGCTTCCCGCCGTCCCGGCCCGAGGATCACGCGATCCGGATTAAGCCAGGCGCACCCGACACGCTCAATTGTAAGGTATATCCGCTCACAATAACGGAGCGGATAGCCTCCAGGCAGTTCATACACACCAACAAAGTGTTGAAAAGAATTGAGGACAGCCTCTCCCGGTGGTCCACACCTTTCTTTTACATCAAGAAGAAGGATGGCACATTGCGACCAATACAGGACTACCGAGAAGTGAACAAATGGACTGAGCGGGACGTTTACCTGATGCCACAAATTGAGCAAATACTGGAACAGCTGCATGGGAAAGTGCTATTCACAACCCTGGACATCAGGGATGGCTACAACAATATCCGCGTTCGACCCGAGGACAGGTGGAAAGCGGCCTTCAAGATGCCAGATGGCTTGTATGAACCCACAGTGATGTTCTTCGGTATGACCAATGCGCCAGCAACCTTCCAAAGAACTATGGATCGTGTGTTTCACGATCTAATGATCAAATACCCCGGAATGGTGTTCGTATACATGGACGACATCCTCATTGCTACCACGGATGATTCAAAATTACACATGTGTATAGTGCATGAAGTACTAGACACCATCGCGCAAGAAGATTTCTTCCTCAAACTAAGCAAGTGCGCCTTCCATCAGCAACAGGTGGACTACCTAGGAATCAGAATTGAGGGAGGAGTCATACGCATTGACCCCACAAAAAGGAATGGTCTCGCCGATTGGCCAGAAACACTACACACGGTACGACAAGTACGGAGCACACTGGGAGTGTTTGGCTATCAATGCCCATTCATCCCAGGATACGCAGAGATCATGCACCCTGTGCAGCACCTCACAAAGAAAGGGGTGCCTTTCATATGGACCCTGGAATGCACAGAAGCCGTGAAGCGAGTAAAGAAGATCATCATGAGTGACCCAGTCCTCAAACGGCCTAATTATGATAAGGAATTCATCCTGGAAGTGGACGCTTCTCAGTACTGCCTAGGGGCTATCCTATACCAGAAGGATCAAAGGGGAAAAATGCAGGCAGTAGGATATCACTCCAAAGCCCTGAACCCGGCAGAGCGCAGATACAACGTCTATGATCGGTAGTGTTTCAAGGTCCGGTCCTATGGACCGAAAAAAGACCGGGACCGCAACCGGACCGGACCGCGGTCCGGTCTTTTTTGCGGTTGTGGTTGCCTGGTTTTGGCAGTGGCCCGGTTGCCGGTTGCACCACTTTGGGCAGTGCTCATGGACCGCTGAAAGACCGGTTTCAACCGGTTTCAACCAGTCTTTGCTCTGGACATATTTAATAGATGTTGATGCACTTCTAGATTTATTTTTTACTCTTTTTTAATCTCCATTTCTTCGTGTTTTCTTCTTAGCAGCGTTTAAGCGGAGTTTTAAACTCCGTTGAACATCGTCCCATTTAGGAAGTACAGTACTTTTCATCTCATTGAACATCAGGCCGCAGCGTCCCATCAACTGATGGGCCCCTACTCTCCAGTTAGAGATTGAGAGGGGGGGGAAAAACACAGGTGCGTCGCCCCTCACTGATATAAGATAAAATAACTACATCATCTTCTCCCCCCTTAGGACAGAAGCAGCAGCTGGCGGCGGCAATGGCAGCACCAGGCGTGGCAGCACCACTGGCACCGGCCACAACGGCGGTATCAGGCGCAGCAGCGGCTGCGGTGGCTGCGACACAACGGCACCGGCAACACAACACCAGCGACAACAACGGCAGCAGGCACGGCGGCGGCAACAACGGCAGCAGCACGGCGGCGTCACCAGCGACAATGGCAGCCACAGGCGCGGAACCTGCAACGGCCGCAGCAGCACGACGGCGGGGGCAGCACCGGCACCAGCGACAACGGCGGCAACAGGTGCAGAACCCGCAACGGCAGCAGCACGACGGTGGGGGCAGCACCAGTACCAGCGGCGGCGGCACCAGCGACCGCGGCGGCACAAGTGACGGCAGGGTACCAGCGACCGCGGCACTAGCGACCGCGGCGGTACCAGTGACCGCGGCAGTACCAGCGACTACGGCACCGGCGACGGCGACGGTACCAGCGACTGCAGCACCAGCGACCGCGGCGGCACCAGCGTCCAGCAACCACGGCACCAGCGTCCACGGCAGCACCCGCGACCACGGCACCAGTGACCGCGACGGCACCAGCGGCCACGGCACCAGCGAACGTGGCGGCACCAGCGACTGTGGCGGCACTAGCGGCGGGGGCAGCAGGAGCAGCAATTAGAGCTGTCACTTGCTCCTACCTACTTATTTTTTAGTTAGATTGTATCTACATACATTCAGATTTGAATATAGACTTGTTTTTATAAGTACACAACCAGTTGCAACTGAAAAAAGACCAGTTGAGACTAGTTGCCAACCGGTCTTGGGTAAGACCGGCTGCAACCGGTTTTTTAGCTGCAACCGGACCGACATAGACCGGTCCATAGTGGTCCCGGTCCAGTTTTTGGTAAATTTCTGAAAACACGAACCGGTCCCGGTCCCGGTTGTATGCCATATAAGGCAAAAGACCGGACCGGACCGGACCTTAAAACACTATTAGGGACGCAGGCAGTGGCGGTCCCCTTGTGTGCACAACCCCAAGACAAGGGTTCAATGCAGGGGAGTCAAAGTCAGGCAATCGGCCTGAGGAGCTGAGGGTTCACAAGATGAAAGGGGAATACGGGTAGCCACCAAGGGCCAGAGCGTAGCTCGGTATTGGTACGAGAGAATAAGCCTAGTGTTACAGCTACAGTCTAGGCTACCTTATATAGCTGGGGATCGCGAGAGCGGACTTCCTACTGAGTCATGTAAGTGGAGTATCATAGCGCTGTCGTGGGTTCGAGGCGGTCAAAAGGTCATATGTAGCGTGAAGGTGAAAAAGCGTAACACTGCCCCCCTGTCAGGTCTGAAGACGTCCCGGCTTCACCAGGCATCTGTCATCGTCACGTCCTCCTCCAGGGTACTGATGAATGTGATGTCACTCTCGCGTGTCATGTGGAATCGTCGTTCGAAATCGTGTCAAGTGTGGACTGCTCGTATGCCAGCCTCCGCCACTTGATGGGTAAAGTTCTGCACGCGATGCTCTAAGTCAATTCGGTGGTTCGTGGTTCGAGAGCGTTGGCGTCGGGGGTATCGTGGCGTCACGAGGCATTGCGTCGGCTGGGTGAGGGTGGAAATACGTGGGTTCCGCTCAGGGGATAGAGCAAGGGGCGAGAGGGTGAAAGTGAAGGAGTGAGGGGAGGAGTCGTCAGGTGATGACATAGGGTTTGTTTTTTTTTTTTGAGAGGGGGCGTGGTAGCTCTTTCTTTTGTATCGTACGATGCATCGGGGATTCAAATCAAGTCGGTCAGGAACGAGAATGGAGTCAGGTCGTGTCGAATCGGTATCGTAATCTAGTCAGTTCGGTTTCAGTGGGTCATGTGGCAAAGGGATTATGACCTCGCAGTAGCACCGGGTCACGAGCGACATCGCGGTAGAGGGGAGTCAGCCAGTTCTCGAAGTCCCAGAGATAGCTCAAGATATAATGCTCTTGGTTCCACTCGGGACGACAGGTATTTGCGCAGACTGTGTGGTGGATGATGGTTAGCGTGGTCAAGTTGAGGATGCGTTGTCCTCGTTGCTCTTGATGGGCTCGGGCCTCCTGGTAGCTACGGGATCGCCATGTCACGTCAGTGAGGCCAAGTGGTCTTCCCAGGTGTGGCTCCACGCTGGGGATAGAAGGGGATCGCTTCGTGTGTCGTGTGGCTTTGTTTTTCTTCTTCTTCTTGGCGTATAACTCTCGCCGTCTTCGATTGTTGTTCGCGCGTTTGATACGTGCTTCTTCGTTGAGGGTAGGAGTCGGGGACTCGCTACATCGGTGTGGTACTGGTGGAGGTAACGAGATCGTGGTGAATATTGGTGCTATTGTCTCTTGGTTGTGTCGCCCATACGCATGATTCTGTATGGCGGCCGATTCGGGTGTGTGGTTTATGAAGTGGGAAGAGGTCGCGGGGGTCAATGGTTCAAGTTGTGTAGACCCGCCGACGGATGGTGTCGAGTACTCGGCGTACGAATGTATCTGAGTCGTGTCGCCATCAATCCCAATCATCTGCCAGTCGTCTGTGCTCGTCGTTTGGCCGGTAGGTGTGTTGAGAGCGACTGCAGAGCTGCGGGCATGACAGTCCGTGGATCTGGCTTCGTAGGAACAGGGTGAGGAATCGCTGGTCCAGCTGGGCGTGTTCATTGATGAGTTCGTCCAATGGTGAGTTCATTCAGCGATGAATAGGGCAGTGTTCGGATTTGCAGAAGTAGGGGTGGAGGTTGGCGTGTCTTTCTTGTCGTGTTTCGTGTCGTTGGGATCCAGGGGTGAAGGTCGTGGCGTGAGGGGATGCAAGGGTGTGGAATGTGCGGGGGTTCGGGGGTAATGGATATTCTTCTTTTCGTGGGGATCGTGTGAGTCGTTTCTTTTCTGTGGGGGTGTATTGGATGAGAAAATAGGGAAATGGGATATCGAAGGGGGTGTCGTTCATTCAAGTGGTGTCCCAGGGGATCGTTGGTTGATGGGCGAGGACTGGGGAGGCGAGTTTCATGAATGCGTATCGTGCTGGGAGTCGTGTTGTTCTGCCGGTTCTTGTAATTGTCGATGTTGGCCTCGTGTTGGGGTGAGGGGCTAAGCTCCGTGGTGCTTCTGTCATTATCGATGGTGTCGTGGGAGTGGGCGTAGTGTAATTACCCCCCTCTCTGGGGAAGCGACGTCTTGGCGCTTGTGGCGTGGCTCGTGGTGCGTCAGGGTTGCGTCGATAGAAGTCTTCTATGAGGTCGGGTGCGTGAAGATCCAGGGCTGACACCCATGAGTCTTCAGAAGCTGGGAAACCCTTCCAATGGACGAGGAAGCGGAGTTCCCGTCGTCTGCCGTAAAGGTCTGCTTTGCGGATGGATTCGACTTCCCATTCTGGCTCTCCTTCGATCACTTCTGGGTCCGGCCGGGCGTAATTGTGCCCGTGTGCGGTGGTTTCGATGTATCGTGTGAGCAGATCCACATGGAATGTGGGGTGGATCCTCATGGATGTGGGAAGTTGAAGGCGGTAGGTGACGGGGGATAACTTCTGGATGATGGGGAATGGGCCGTATCGGCGGGGTGCTAACTTCATCGTTGGATAGTGGAGCTTGAGGTTGCGCCCTTCAAGCCACACTTGGTCTCCTTCTTTGAATTCGATTGGGACCGTGCGGTCTGTCGCGGTCTGAAATGCCTTTACTGCTGTCTCCCTCGCCTCCCGGATCTTCTGAAGACGCTCGGTGACTTCTGGCACCCAAGCTTCTTCAGTGGACATCGGGATAAAGGGCTTCGTACCGAACAGGAGTTGGTGGGGCGTTTGCCCCGATTGGTCGTGTGGCCATGAGTTGTGGACGTATTCGGCGAGTGGTAGGTATGGGGCCCATGCGGTCTGGTCGTTCGAGGTCCAGAGGCGGAGGTACTGCTCCAGCCACTGATTGGCGCGTTCGCTAGCGCCGTCTGTTCGAGGGTGGAACGCCGTGGAGACATTTTGCTGAATGTGGAGGAGTCGGCAAAGCTCCGTTGTGAATTGTGACACGAATCAAGGGTCGCGGTCACTGATGATTTTCCGGGGGATCCCAAACCACGGAATTAGGTGACGCAAGTAAAGTGCCGCCACTCCTTCTCCGGTGATGTTGGTGGTGCAGGGAAGGAATTTTGCTGCTTTCGAGCAGCCTTGATCAATGATCGTGAGCACGGCATTGAAGCCGTGGGACCCCGGGAGGTTGGTGATGAGGTCCATGGCGATGGTCTGGAATGGGCCTAACTGGGGTTCGACTGGGAGCGCTTGTAGTGGTGCGCGTCAGTGGTGGGTGTGTGGTTTGTTCTCTTGGCACGAGGCACAGCCACGCACGTACTCTGCGGCGAACTCCTTCATACCCTCTCCTTCGTACTGTTGCTCAAGTAGGTGCTGTGTGTTTGCGATTCCTGGGTGACCCGCTAGTGGGTGGTCGTGATGGAGGCGTAGTACCTCGCGTCGTGCTTCTGTTTCCTCTGGGAATGATAGCTTTGCGAACCGGGAATCGGGGAGCATGACTACTCCTTTGTTGTCGTCCTCCCCCTGGTTTTCACCGAAGGGGCGAGAGAGGAAGTCGGCCGGGATGTGTCGCTTGCCTGGGACGTGAACTAGCTTGAAGTCGTAGTCAGCTAGTTCTTGGTGCCATCTGGCCTGTCGTCGGTTCAGGTTCTGTGACTTCCTGAAGTAGGTGAGGTTGTGGTGGTCGGTGTGAACGAGTGTCTGGTGGTGCGAGCCTGCCAGGTACGGTCTCCAGTATTCTAAGGCTCGCACTACGGCATATAATTCCTTGTCGTATATGTCCCAGTTCCTCTGCGTCGCGTCCAGCGTCGCTGATAGAAATGCGACTGGTCGCAGTTTCTGCTTGTCGTCTCGCTGCTGTAGGACTGCACCAATGGCATATGCTGACGCGTCCGTGTCTACGATGAAGGGCTTGTCGAACTGGGGTTGCTGTAGGACTGGTGCTGTAGTGACGGCTTCCACAAGGGCCTCGAAGGCCCGTTGGTGCGTTTCTTCCCAATGGAATTTCCCTCCTCTGGCACAATGCGCTACCAGTGCATTGAGGGGTGCTGCAAGAGTACTGAATCCTCTGATGTACATGCGATAGAAATTCAGGAAGCCGAGCAACGCCCGTACCTCCTTCAGTGTGGTGGGGACCTTCCATGCTTTAATGCCAGCGACTTTGACAGGGTCCATGGCTATCGTGTTTTCTGAAATTATGACTCCTAAATATTCGACGGAGTCTGCTTCGAACTGGCACTTTTGTGGTTTCAGGAACAGGTCGTTTCTTCCTAGGACGGATAGGACGTCGTCGACCACTCGTCGATGTAGGGCGATGTTGCGGGGGGTGTGGATCAAGATGTCATCCATGTACACTGTGACATAACCCTCGTTGATGAGCTCGCGGAATAGGTGGTTCATCATGGATTGGAAGGTGGCTGGCGCATTCGTTAGCCCGAAGAACATGACCATGGGTTCAAAGAGACCCTGATTGGTCTTGAATGCCGCCTTCCATTGGTCTCCGTCGCGGATCCTGATGTTGTTGTAGCCCCAGCGGATGTCTAACTTTGTGAAGAGGGCTGCCGGCTGTCCGTTCACTCTCGTGAGTCGATCCATAAGTTCTCGAATGAGCGGGAGTGGGGTGGTGTCGCGTATGGTCCATGTGTTCAACTTGCGGTAGTCCTGTACTGGTCTGAGGTCGCCGTTCTTCTTCTTGATGAAGAAAAAGGGGAATGCATAGGGTGACTTCGAGGCCTGTATGTACCCCTTCTTCAGGTTTTCGTCGATGAAGTCCTGGAGTGCGATGTCTTCTTTGGGGGTGAGGGGGTAGACTTTACAGTCTAATGTCCCTGGAGCGTCTGGTTTGAGGTCTATGGCGTGGTCCCAGGGTCGTGTGTCAGGGAATCGTTGTGCTGCTTCTTCGCTGAAAACGCGAGCGTGTGCGTGGTACTGCGGCGGGACAATCTCGTCCCAGGCGCATATGGTTTTATCGGTGGCCTGCTCTGCTAGTTGTTGGGCCACGGTGGTCTTGGCGAGGCGTATGAAGAGTTCGTCACCTTCTTCAAGTAGGGGTTCCTCTGCCGCGATACGCGCGAAGGTCATACCCGCTACTTTTGCCGATCTTCCTTGGCGTTTCACTGCTGCTCCGATGGTACGGATCACAACGGGGGTGTCGAATGTGGCTGCCTTCCAGTCTGGGTGTGGGTTTGCTGCTGCGAACCAGGGGTATCCTAATACTACGTTGTCGCCATCCATGTCCGCGATAAAGAACCGCAGGACGTGGGCCTTATCTCCTGTAGTGACTTCCAGGTCCGTGTAGTGCGTGATGTCTCCACCTTTATTGGCGGACCCGTCTGCGTTCTTCAGTCGTTGTGGCACTGCGAGTGTCCGGACCCCTAGCTTCTGGTCGTCGACGAATTCTTGACTTATGAAACATTCTGTGGCTCCAGTGTCGAGGAACGCGTGGAGCGGCATTTCTTTGGTTGCGGTCTGGTAAGTCGTAGAGATTCGGATGGAGTTGACGCGCGGTAGGAATACGTCCTGGCCGAACATGGCGCGGGCCAACGCTGTCTGCTCCAGACTGGGGTTTGCGCTGTGTGTGCGGATCCAGTGTGACGCCAGTTCGTGGCATTCATCGATGCTGAGCTTCCAGAGGTGCCCGAGCATTTGTTGTCGAGTTGGGGGCTCTGTTATTCTGGGGGTCTTCACGGTTATCGATCGAACTTTGGCTTCAGTTGGTTTCGGTTTCTGTTGGTACCGTTTGGGTCGTTTCGTGAATAACTCCCTTTGGAGTTCTCTGTCTTTTACGCGTTGTCGGTTGGCGGCTGTTTGCCGCTGGCTTACTTTGAAGCGAGCGATTTTCATCGGCTCCGGGTTGTTGTTGGGTTCTGGTGTGTTGGATCGCGTGAGCGGCGGTGTCTCAAGAGGTGGCGACAGGGCTCGAGAGGTTGCTCGGGTTCTGAATACGGCCGTGGAAGTGGTGGTGCGTTTCGTCTCCCATAGTGCTTGCCGGTGAGGCTTCATTGCTGTGATGATGGCTTGTCGGCGTCGACTGGAGGACTTCCAGTCCATCCAAGTCTGTGGTTGGTCGTAGTTTGTGCAGTTTTCGAGGAGGCGTAGGTGGAGTCCTCGCTTGAACTTCTCCAGTACTGCTGGATCGTCTTCACGGTACGATGCTTTGCGTGCTAGGGTGGCAAACTGGGTGATGTAGTTGTCGATGTCATCGTTAGTCATGGTGAGATTGTTGAGTTGCGCTTGAGCGCGGTAGGGTTCGTTGACGTCGAACCAGTCTTGGGTGAATTGGGTTTCGAAGTCGTCCCAGCTTGGGACGATCGTTTGAAGGAGCCATTCTTCTTGGGCTCGCTTCCACTCGTTTACTGCTTTGCCCTCGAGGTACGTCAGGGCATGTGCGATTCGCGTTGCTTCGTTTGTCATAATTGGGTGTTCGGCATTCAGGAACTGGTAGAGCTTTAGTTCGTGAATGAAGGTGTCTGTGGTCGTGTGATCGCCTGTGAAGATCGCGGGTTCTAGTCCTTCTAGGCGCCACTTGTAAGGCGCTGGTCGTGGTGCCTGTGGCACATTCTGGGGTGCGTTTGGTGGATTGGGCGCGGGGGGCCCATACCCTGGTGGGAATATCGCTATCTGCGCCTGAGGCGCGTGCATGCTGTCGTTTATGGTTGGCAATACTGCCGTCGCCATTTCTGGTCTGCTGGTCGTTATCGTGGAGCGATCGATAAGGGCTCCTAGATCTGGATCGGGGTGATGTGTATCTTTCGATTGATGGTAGTTACGTGACTCTTTGTCGAGCGGATCTTGCGCGATCCGGCAATCAGTATCGTGGTGTGTCGATGTGGGGTGGTTTCCTGTGATCGCTGTATAGCGTCTGTCGTTCGTGGTGTCGAGAGGCTTATTCTAATGTTATGCTCGAGCTCTGAGCGTATCGATGTTGGTCTGTTCGCTGAGTCTACGAGGCTGACTCAGACACTGCTAGTCCCTCGAAGTTAGGGACGCAGGCAGTGGCGGTCCCCTTGTGTGCACGACCCCAAGACAAGGGTTCAATGCAGGGGAGTCAAAGTCAGGCAATCGGCCTGAGGAGCTGAGGGTTCACAAGATGAAAGGGGAATACGGGTAGCCACCAAGGGCCAGAGCGTAGCTCGGTATTGGTACGAGAGAATAAGCCTAGTGTTACAGCTACAGTCTAGGCTACCTTATATAGCTGGGGATCGCGAGAGCGGACTTCCTACTGAGTCATGTAAGTGGAGTATCATAGCGCCGTCGTGGGTTCGAGGCGGTCAAAAGGTCATATGTAGCGTGAAGGTGAAAAAGCGTAACAGAGTCACTGTCCTCGTCATGTGGGTTGGATCGTGGTTCTGGAGATGCTGAGGAGGAAGGAGGGTGGGACAAGAAGTCCACATTGTCATGTAATAGTCTAAGTTCATCATGCAACAGCATCTTGTTGCAATGGCAGGTGGACAGGTGGCCAACACCGCCTCCATGCTGTCGCATGAAGTGGTCCCGATCGACAAATCTTGGCACTCTATCAGTACACCAGATCATAGTAGAGTAACTAGACTCACATATCAAGGTAGTACAAAAGGTAATCTTCATCCTCAAGCTCCGGATGGTAATGTGCAATTGACTTTGTGGGCCCCAAAAGCCGAGTTGTCCCATGGGAGAACACAGGGATGAGGTGCACACCATGAATCACCTGACTTGGGTCAATAAAGCCAAATGCAGGGCCATCAGAGTCATCTGAGGGAAGAAATCCAAGCATGTGCAGACGACGAGTGGCCCAACCGCTTGTGCCGAATGAGTCCAGTCCGAACCAGTGCACCCACAAAACATCAAAGTGTTGTGGCTCTGTCAACTCAATCGAGCCAGGGACTCTGAACTGAACAAGCACATAAAAAATGCGCACCATGCGTGCATACCAGTACGGATGAGCTGGTCTGTCAGGAGTGTCATCCTCATGAGATAGCACCATGATATCAGGGTGCAAGTGGGGGTTCACTACATCTTGCAAGCGGCGTGCATCATAGCTGGTGTAGTTGAATCGTGCAGTGGGGAGAATATGTATCTTGTTGTTCTTGATTATTACCTTCTCACGCTGAACTTCTGTGAACATGTTCTCATCACTGTCCCAAGCAATCCCTTCCCATCATGCAAGGATATGATCAATAAGGCGTTGATAAAAGTCCTAGGCATGTGTTAACCTAGTTCAGACACGTAACAAAAACGCACTTTGAACGCTTGGTCCTCCAAGTTGTCATTCAGCCATGACTGGAGATTGTGCTGAACCAAGGCCCTTGTGCCAATGTGATAGCGGGCTTTGGGATCTGTTGGCTGGAGGTCATCATCTCCTGCGATGCACTGGGTCCTCTCCCTTGCAGGTGCTGCAACCTCAGGTGCCTGCCCATCCTCCCGAGTGTCATCTAGCCGCTTCTTAAGGTCCCGATAGAACCGTGCACAGTTCTCCTTGTTTGTAACTTGTGTGACAAACTTTTTATTTTTATTTGATAAAATGTACCACATCTTAGATAGGCGATGGGCAAGCTCGCTCTACAAGATTATTAGCTTGAATTGAAATCCAATCTCAATGGTACTTACTGTCTGAGTGCTGTACAAGTCCATTGTTCCAAATTGCCGAACGTGAGAGGGATAGTCTGGAAGTGAGTGAATCTTTGTCGTATTCATATTAAATACCTTTCGTCTGGGGGCAGCACTTGGGCCAGCACGCCTACTGCGTGACGATGAAGGGCCCGCTGCCCCCTTCTGAGCTTCTGCTGCATCCTGCCGGGCTCTTGCAGCCGTCTCTCGTGGGAGCTCCCTTGTTTGATAGCGGGCACATGTGACACACGAAAGCGTTGGAGTGCCTGGCAAAGCGCAGTTGTGACTAGCTCAAATGACTGTACTGTTGACTCTGTGTGGAGATGTAGCTTTGCGTATGCGTGGAATGTAGCCATGAGGAACAAGAGATCTAGGACAATCTCATTGTCCTCATCTGGGAGAAGGCCATCAAAGTGGGGATGGCACACTGTAATAAATCTTAAGATGAGTTCTTCGACATGCACAGTCAAAGGGACTTACCTGAAGGATGTCCTCGTAGTCACGCACAGCAAGTTGCTTCATCAATGATACGTTGTTGTTGAACCGGCAGATGGTATCTCGCCCAAATGTAGGAGTAAGGCGATACCTGGTGATCTCTATTTTATCTCTGCATGTCTATGAGGTCTGCAGGAACTCACCTTGTATCAAGCATTGTGACCGCAGAGACACTGTTGTCTCTGCGGGGTAATGTGTGCAAGATCTGGATGAGGTGCAGGAAAATTGACTTCCACACACCAAGTTCAATTTCATGGAGTTGATCAATGACGAAGAGGGGGTACAACTTGAGCCCATACGGTGCGAGCCTTGATGAGAAAGCATTCTAGGTGTACAACTCATTAGCATTTCCCTGCATGATCTGATGATCTGTATGCACCCGCGTCGGGACAAGGGACTCCCCCGAAAGGAGGACCTCGACTGCCGCAGCCGCAATCCGCCTTCCCTTTCTAAACATGAGCTTGTGGGCCGATTCGATCTTCTTTCGGTGCTCCTTGTTATCTACACAAACATTTGCTCGACATTCAAGGTCCTTTGGAGTCCCCACCTCAGAAATTTCATCCTTCTGCAGCAGCATTAAAATCTGGCCAGACCAGGAATTGAACCTGGGTCTTTCCACTAGTACTGGGGTATCATGAGTAGTAAGATGTCGCTCTGTGCCTTTGCCTTCAAGGAAGCTGGTGAACTCGTTGCTGGTGTACTCCCCACCACGATCTGAGCGCAAGCGCTTGACGCGTGCACCGTGCTGGGTATGTGCCCATGCCGCGAATGCCTTGTAAGCCCCTAAGGCCTGATCCTTCATGCGCAAGATGGATAAGCGAGTGAAACGGGTGTGGTCGTCGGTGAATGTGATGTAATACTTCCTTCCTCCAAGACTGGGGACAGGAGACGGGCCCCACATGTCCGTGTGCACTTCTGCACCGAAAGTGTCTGCCAGCGGGGCCTCCCGCTCCTTCCAGATAGGCTTGAGCGTGGTCTTCGCGTGTTCGCACGAATCACAGATGAATGGCGATCCGTCATCGATGAGCTGCACACCATCCACAGCGCCATTTCGGACGAGCACGCAGATAGTGTCGGGGGCGATGTGCCCCAGGCGTCAGTGCATGGTGTGAAGGTCCACTCGCTCCTGGATGGCTGCGGTCATATACACGCACTCCACCTTGTACAACCCATTGGAACTGATGGGAATGCTGCCGATGACTTTGTCCTGCCTGTTCCTGATCTTGCACACATTCCCCTCGAAGGAAACCGTGTATCCGGCCTGGGCGATGTGACTAATGGACACTATTGTGATCCCCATGTTGGGGGCATGTAAAGCGTCCTTGAGAAGAACAGTAGTGGATGACTCGCCATTGGGGACCTGAATTTCCAGGTCCCCGCAGCCTATTGCATAGAAAACCCTCTTATCTGCGGTCGCTATCTCTTGCGGCGGGATGGATTGGTAGGAGACAAAGCGCTCGAGGTATGGGGACATGTGCCTTGAGGCCCTGGAATCGTAAAGCTCGCTGGCTTGTCACGGTCGCCCCACCTGCGCCGGGATACTCCCAGCTGCAGCGGCAGCGGCGGTGTGTTGGGTTTCCTCAGGCCACTCCTCTGCCTCCTCTATTGCTGCCCACGCCTCCACCTCCTTCTCCTCAGCTGCCAAGGCTGCGCCGTCATGAGCGCGGTTGCCTCTCTTGGGCCCCTGACCTTCCTTACCGCCGCCCTTCACCCAGCAGTCAGCCTTGACGTGGCCGCGCTTGTGACAGTTGTGGCATTCAATGTCCTTCTTCTTCTTGACGGCATCGGCGGTGAAGGCCTCATCTTTCGTGTCTTTCTTCTTGTTCTTGAGTGCACGGCGCTTGAACTTGTCGAGGATGAACTGGACAAATATGTCTGCAGTGAGGGTCGTCGAGCCGAGGTGCGTGCTGGCGCTGATGGATGAGCAGGCATTGTTGTAGGAAGGGGGAAGTGACGCAAGCAGCGTATCAGTGTAATCGTCGTTGTCAATGACCTTGCCCATGGCGGCGAGCTGCTCACGAAGGTCAGAAAGCTGCTTGAAATGTGTGCATACACTCTCGCTCTCCTCACAATGCTTGTTCCTAAAGCACCACATAACATCCACCACCAATGCTCACGACCTCTCCTCATACACCTTCTTCAGGGTGTCCCACGTCACCTTGGCCATCTTGCAGCCCTTGACGCAGTTAAATGCAGTGTCAGGGATGGTGCCACCTACAATCTGTCTGATCGTCCCCTCTTCCTTCCTCCAGCAGTTGGCCGGTTCCAGACCGCCGACCTTGCCAGCATTTGTGTATGAGTCGGGGAGCGAATCGTGGGTTAAGTGATTGTCTAGGGCATTTGATTCCAGAACCCAAAGTAAGTGGTCCTGGTAAATGACCCAATTATTCCTGTCCGTTGACAGCTTAGGAACAGTATGCTTTTGCTCTTCAGTTTGCATGGTGTCTAGATGTGATACCCCGCAGCATAATGGCATTGCCGAGTCGCTGAACCGCCGCCTTGTTGAGCACGTGCGTGCACTCCTGCATCAGTCTGGCTTGCCCAAGACCCTCTGGGCCGAGGCCTTGCACTTCGCTGTGTGGCTGAAGAACCACACCTCCACGCGGGCACTAGGTAATGTCACCCCCTTTGAACGGCTTAACAAGAACAAGCCCAATCTAGCCAGAGTGCCCGAGTGGGGGCAGCGCGTCTGGGTCCACAACGACTCAGGGTCAAAGCTGGACGCCCGAGCTATGGTTGCGCGATGGGTTGGGTACAACGCGGACAGCACGCACGCTCACCGCATTTATTGGCTGGAGAAGAATTCTGTGTCTGTTGAGCAGAACGTCAAGTTTACCACTGACACAGCCACTATCTACACTCCACAGTACGTTCCACCCTCAACTGACACCACTCCATCCATCCCTGCTCCACCTGCCATTTCTGCGCCACCTCCTGTCATGGCACCGCCGCCGACCGCACCAGAACCTGCTCCCACTAGCACGCGTCTGCAGCCCCCTCCTGCAACTTCGAGCGGAGAGGAGGAACTCGACGATGGGGAGATATCTGACACACCTCCGCCGCCGCCTGCACGCCAAGGCAGAGCTGCACTGCAGCCACCAGGGGCGCCATGCAAGGCAAGGCAGGCCGTGCTGCCAACGTGCCAGTCCACGCAAGTCCGGAAGCCTTCGGAGTACTTTAGGAGGCTTGCCAGCGGAGAAGGGTCAGTGGATGGGAGTCCATCAAGCTTGCAGAGCTTCAGGGGATGGCACCCAGACCACGCAGATGAGTCCGCATTGTTCACTGACGTGCCCACTGACATGGGTCCAGGGGAGAGCGCGTACTACACCGGCCTTGAAGACGTTATCATGGCGGCCATTCAGGAGGCGGAAGGCGACCCCAAGTCTGTCGAGGAGGCGTGATCTCGCTCTGACTGGCCTAGCTGGAAGGAGGCGATGGATCGCAAGATGGAGACACTTGAGAAGGCCGGGACGTGGAAGACTGTACAGCGCCCGTCCAGCAAGAATGTCGTTGGATGCAAGTGGGTTTTCCGGCTCAAGCGCAAAGCCGACAGCAGCATCAAGAAGTACAAGGCGCGTCTCATCGCACATGGGTTCACACAGGTATTCGGCATGGATTATTTCGAGACTTACTCACCCGTGGCGAGGCTTGCTAGCCTTCATGCTATTCTCGCTATAGCCGCGCGCAATGACTGGGAGGTCGAAGCATTCGACTTCAATGGCGCATACCTCAATGGGGAGTTGGGGGAAGGGGAGGAGATATTCATGCAGCAGCCTCTGGGCTACAAAGATGGTGTGATTGGGGCAGTCAAGCAGCTGCTGAAGTCCATCTATGGGCTGAAGCAGGCAGGGTGCAAATGGTATGATGTCCTCCGCCACTGCATGGCTGACTTAGGCTTCAGAGTTTGTGGTGCTGACCTGGGCGTGTTCTATGCCTGGATAAGCGACCATATCCTGATTGTTGTTGTGCATGTCGATGACTGCGCGATGACAGGGAGCTCTGGGAAGCTGATCACCACTTACAAGCAGAAGCTCAATGCGCGGTACGCTCTCACTGATCTCGGGCCAGTGCACTGGCTGCTGGGGATCAAGGTGACCTGTGACCGTGTTGCCCGCACTATCTCACTCTCCCAGACCTCCTACATCACCTCCATACTCGCTCGCTTCGCACTCACTGATGCCAAACCATACGACACACCCATGACTCCATCTGTTACGCCCTCTAGTGGAGGCATCTACTCAAGACCGATTGTTTCAGTCCTTGAGTCAAGGTCCGGAAATCAAGATAGAGTAAGGTGAGACTGTGACTCAGTGTGATGTTGCTTCACGCAGAGTTACGGTCTTGTCTTATGAGATTTGAGATAAGAGAGGAGGTCGAACGCGAGACAAGCAAGATAGATTGGCACCAAACTGATATGCCAAGTAAAGAAGTACAAGTGAAGAGCTAGATGTGACGTGGGAACTAAGTCAGAAGCTAGAGAGCTACTCTAGCTTCTCCTGTCCTTTTTATCTACAGTCCCTTGGGGATGCGTCAGCCTGACGCATCACCCTCTTAGTAAGTAGATAGGTAGATGAGTAAGAAAAATGTGCACCCGAGTCACTTGTATAGTAAAACAGTTGCGCGTGAGTCAAAAGTGACGCGTTCCCCTGCCGGTTCGGCCCGGAGGCTCCCGGCGGGAAGGGGAACCAGGGGAGTCATGTGACAGCTTGGTCACATGACAGGAAAGGCGAAAAATGAAAGGAAAACATAGTAAGCTTAGTCTGCACCGTGGCACCATCTGCGTCCTATTCCAAGAACGATGGCCCTGCGTCGCAATCTGATGTTGCGCGCATGAGCAAGGTTCCCTACTGTGAAGCCATCGGCAGTTTGATGTACGCCTCTGTTGCCACTCGTCCTGACATAGCTTTCGCAGTGTCCACCCTTTCCCAATTCCTTGAGAATCCGGGGGAGGCACACTGGGAGGTGGTAAAGCGCATCTTTCACTACCTTTCAGGCACATGGGACCTCGCGCTCACATTTGGGGAGGAACATCACGACTTGATAGGCTACACTGACGCAGATGGATCTTCTCAGGAGCATCGCCATGCCATATCCGGTTTCACTTTCCTCATCGATGGGGGCGCAGTGTCCTGGAGTTCGCGAAAGCAGGAGTTGGTCACTCTATCGACCATGGAGGCAGAGTATGTGGCAGCCACACATGCTGCAAAAGAGTGTATTTGGTTGAGGAGGCTGATAGGCGAGCTATTCCCCACATTGATATCCCAGACCACGCTTTACTGCAACAATCAAGCAGCGCTCAGACTTGCGAGTGACGACAACTACCACATGCGGACCAAGCATATCGATATACACTACCACTACATTCGTCAAGTGGTGGAGAGCGGTGCCGTGGATATTGTTTACTGTCCGACTGATGACCAGATGGCTGATATTC
Source organism: Russula sp. MG48 (assembly GCA_003313725.1). NCBI lineage: Eukaryota > Fungi > Basidiomycota > Agaricomycetes > Russulales > Russulaceae > Russula > Russula sp. MG48. The sequence goes on along the minus strand of QLOS01002056.1, from coordinate 5,204 downwards.
TCACCAAGGTGCTGCCGCGCTGGAAGGTGGCTTGTCACATTCTCAGTCTAGGACTTCATCACGCTTGCGGGGGAGTGGCGGATTCTGGAGGCAAGGGGAAGGCGCGGGCACCGGCGGGGCACTGAGGGTGTGCCGTGGTTGAGCCCATGTGGTGGAGGAGGATGCAGGCACACCTGGAGCGTGACCGCGCACAGTAGTGTGATCGGGTGTGCTACATGCACCCATGGATACGTGTTTCCATTTCATATCTTGTTGCCTGGTTTCATTGACATTTTTGAGCCCTTGTTTTGTAGGACTGTTATATCTTCTGTGTCTGCTGATGGGCAGCAGTCTGTGTGCCCACAGCCATATATGTCTCTTTGATTAGATCAAGTGCAACTGCGCTGGTCCTCACCTGATCGGGCCACAGGCCATGGGAAGTACTATTCACATGTACATTCATATTCTGTTTCACCACCACGCAACGTGCCTTGCAAGGGCCTTGTGCATGTTTTACTTGGTTACTGCTCATTTGTTCTCTCTTATTGACTGTGCTACCATTATATGCGTGTGCAGGAGTCGCCTGATGGCGCTCCCGACAGGACTCTAACTCTTGTAGTATATAAGGCCAGTGCGTGGTGTGCTGGCAAATCCATCCAATTGTTCTCGACGTCCACGTGTGTCATCTTTAGGCTCTTTCCCTTGCGTTCACTCTGTCACTCATGCTCGTCACACCTCACCCTCACTCATCTAGTGCTTGTAGCACTTTGCTGCAAGCCCTTGTTACACCTCAGTTTTTGCACTACCTTCTTGATGAGACAGCAGGGACATGGGGACCCTCCAAACAAATGGATGCTGGACAGCAGAACTCTAAGGATAAGGAGTCAGTGCAGCATAGATACAGTTTGAGCACACGTACTTCTCAGGATAATCAGCAGAGTAAGTCATGATTCGGGGGAAAAAGCGACATGATGTGCCATCATGGCATTGGCAAACAGGGCCACGGACGTATGCCTCGATGAAGTCATCGTCCAACAATGTTTCCCAGACTTTATGCATCAACTTGTGCTTGCAGTGGGTTTCTGTAGCCTGGTTAAGTGGCCTACCCATTAATCCAGCACATCGATGTGCGAAATTGGATCCAAGCTGTAAATCATGTCGGGTTGAAACTATGTGAAGATATTCGATGACATACCGATGGAACATAAGCCAGGTGGTGTGTTGCATGCGCAGAGGGTTTAGCATGGTTGTACTTTGTCTGATTACCGAACCCGACATAAATCAGCCATACAGATGCAGAGCCAAAGCTGGTGAGGTGAGCCGAGTCAGAAGCTAGCATGAGAGGTATGACGACACACTCCAGGTTATCTCCATCCTCGTGAGGTAAAGCTTCTACCTCTCTTTGACAATCAAGAGCAGTGTCCAACGTGTACATTTCCAAGTACAGATGCTCATACTTGGGGTTGTCGTTGTCAGGGATCCAGTACTGTTTGAACGGGCTGAAATGGAAGGACTTGGACGCTTCGTCCTGAAAGATGGCGGTGATGATGTTGATCAGCCGCCTGTAGTAGAGTCCATCTACTTGGATCTCTGGAGCTTCGCTTTCAGATGTGAATTGAACACTGCTCACCAGGATGCAGATTTTAATGCTTGCCTCATGCCAGTCATCGTTCTTTTGAAAGGGGTGGTCAACACTCCCATGCTTCAGAAATGCATCGAGCAAAGCGTTCTCCCTCTCGGCTAGGGTTTCCAGGTCTGGTCGGGTCCGGTTTTTGGCCCATTTTGGGCACAACCACAACCGCGACCGGTTGCTAGGTTCACCAAATGTGACCAACTGCAACCGCAACTGCAGCTGACCAGTTGGTCATGGTTAATATCGGTTCCAAAACCGGTTGGGACCAGTTGAAACCGCATGTACAGTGAATAAATTTATTGATTATACCAATCTAAACTAATCTACATAAATACAGAGGGGTACAGTAGTTATTATTTATAAAATAAAGTCCATCTTGCTGTTGGAGCGAGGGTGGGCATGGGTGTGTGCATTGAACGGAATGGAACCCCTCCGTCTCACACTTGGAGTGAGGGAGGGGTGGTGTCGGCATCAGCATCAAAAATAGAAGCCCCTCCATCTCGTGTTTGGAGTGAGGGAGGGGGCACGGGCGTGTGCGTGTGCATGTGCGTGGAACAGAACGGAACCCCTCCATCTCGTGTTTGGAGCGAGGGAGGGGTCGTGGGCGTGGGCGTGGAACGGAACGGAACCCCTCCATCTCGCGTTTGGAGCGAGGGAGGGGTGCTGCCAGACCAAAGATGGAACCCCTCTGTCTCGCGTTTGGGACGAGGGAGGGGAATGCTGCCAGAGAAATAGATGGAAACCCCCTCTGTCTCACACTTGGAGCAAGGGAGGGGGTGTCAACCTGGAACTTGAACAGGCATTCAGTCGAGAATCTTGACTTGGAGGACAAAAAACATACCAGGGCACAAGGGGCTAGGAAAGCCCCTTGTGCCCATCCCGCTGCCGGTACTTGTGGCTGATTGTCACCTCTGAGTCGCGATTGGAGCAAGCGAGGAGATGGCGGCGTGGTATTTGTGGCGTCGTGGTCAACGTGTTGTAGTTGCATCAGAGCAGAGAAAAAAACCGACGCGCATCATCGGTGACTTGCACAAACATGTGCAAACATTGGCCATCTGCCCCGTTTCCCTTAGATTTGGTACAATCAATCAAATTATAATAAGTAAATACTATATTAAATAAACATTATTACATACTATTGGCAAGGTTAGGTAAGCTGGTTGCGACCGGTTGGGACTGGTTGCAACTGGTTGGAGTGGGGCTGAACTCACCAACTGCAACCAGTTGATTTATGTAAGATGGGCCCCAACCGGAACCAGAAGTCTGGTTGCTTGCAGTTGAAGTCTGGTTGAGTTCCGGTTTTTTTCCAGTTCCAGCAACTGGACCTGGAAACTCTAGACAGGGGGTTCAACCACCCCAAGCTAGCTCGCTTTCTCTTACCAGTGGCCTATCTGGAAGAGTATGATGAAGACAGAACTAGGTACGTTGTATAGATATTCCATAGACCATTAACTCAGCCATCTGTAGCGTCCGTGTCAAAATCAACAGTGGTATATATGCCGTTACCGTGGGTCGGTTCCCCACCTTCCTCTATGAGGAAGAGTCTTACAATCCAGACAACATCTTGAATGGCCTCTTACGAGGTTACTTCCTCATTTGCGTGAGTTGAGCATTAATTGTATCTATACCAATCTAACACAGTTGTAGTGTTTCCATGACATCTTCCTTGGTCAACAAAGTGCTCTTCGACAAGAAGGCTGGGGCTCAGGAGTCAGGAACAAGAGCCTCAGTCATAACTATCCTTCACGTCCCTTCTGTCTCACCACAGATGATTGCATATGCATGCTGTCAAGTCAGTTTTTTTTTTCCTTCCATTGTTGACCTCAAGACAAGAGTTTTAGGCCCAATTTTCACTCAGTTCTTCTCAGAGCTGGTCTGTAACTGACGGAAAGTTTGATTATCAGAAGTTCCGCCAGAATATCTTGGAACTGTTCAAACTCGATGATACGTGGGCGCAAGAGACGCTGGAGTGGTGGAATATGTAAGTGTCTGTATTAGTGCCACACCATGCTGACTCAATCTTTGAAAATAAAGGGAGGTATTCAGGAACAAGCGCGGTAATCCAACATTGGTTACTGCAGACGGGGGGGACGACAATGACAACGACTTTCTCGTGAAGGTCAGGGCTCAGGCCAACAAGCACAAGGCCGCTGCACGCGAGGCTGCAACACCCAAGTCTGAGGGTAGGCATGTGGCTTTTTCATGGATGAATAGGCCTAACTTTGTATGTAATTTCAGAGCAAGATAGAGAAGAATCGAGGGGGTACAGAGACAGTGAAGGCAAGGCAGAATATATTGTGTGATCCATACGCTGATATCTCTCCATTTAGAACCTGAATCTGAAGAGGATCCTTCAGTGACCCGTCATTCCACACCCACTCTGACGTCCCTAACACGTCGGACATCAACACCCCCTTGCATGCCACCAGGCAGCCTGCTGACCGATTGTGAGGAAGAACTGCAAGATGCTGCAGCTGGGCGTCCTCTGCGGCTTCAGTGTACCCACCATGACGAGCCCAAGGTGCATATATGTTCCAATCTTTATATTGATGACTACAACTTCAATAGGATAAAACTATCCCACCCCCACGTCGAGGCCCCGCTCGAGGTACTGCAGCGTCGCTGAGGACAGCAGGCAAGGGTAGGGCGGGAAAGGGATGCCCGAGTCGCTGATAAATTCTGTACAGTACTATGTTTTCTGTTTCTAATCGCGCTCGCTGATAAAGCACTTATTCTTATTTGATGTAGTTTTTGTACCTCATTGTATCATCAAATAGTGTCATGGGTCCTAAAGTATAATAACTAAAAGTTTCAGAATGCTTCATAAGTCTTGAAGTGCCTCATAAGTATTGGAAAGCCTCATAAGTATCGAAATGCCTCACAAGTCTCAAAAGGCCTTGCAAGTATCGAAATGCCCCATAAGTATCGAAATGCCTCATAAGTCCCAAAAAGTCTCATAAGTCTCAGAATGCCTCATAAGCACCGAAAAGTCTCATAAGTCCTGAAAAGTCTCATAAGTCTCAGAGTGCCTCACAAGTCTCAAAATGCCTCATAAGTCTCGAAAAGTCTCATAAGTCTCGGGATGTCTAATAAGTCTTGGAAAGCCTCATAAGTCCCAAAATGTCTCATAAGCCCTGAAATGTCTTATAACTTCCGGAATTCATTATAAGATAAGCAATCCATTATAATAGATCATAAACCTCCAAAATGTATTATAATGTCTATAATCCATCATAACATCCAAAAACCATTATAAACTCTGAAATCCATCATAAAAATTATGAGAGATTGTCAATAACAGGGGTTCTGTAATAAGCCGTTAGAAATGCCAGCTGGGGTTTTAGGGCATTTTGGCAATTTTGGTCTTCATAAGGTGTTACAAGGCATTATAATTTTCAGACCAACTTGCTGATGAGGCAAGTGGCATCGATGGAAGTAATACAAGTTAATTCCAAGTACATACGGCAAATATAATTATGAATTCCCGCCGTGTTCGTTTCCTCCTCTGCGTTATCGCTCTTCCGATTCCCATGGTTGTCAAATCCTATACGCCCTATCAAGCGCCATTTCACCCCATTCCTGGCCCTGCAGG